>JABCMI010000110.1:0-63500 GCA_026261945.1 Hirschfeldia incana
TCAAGTCGACAGATTATTTGTTTTTTCTTTAATCTATAATAAGAGAATAATAACAAACAAAAAACGGTGTCGTTAAGATTCAATGCCAAGTGTAACTGTGTAAGCCCAAAGAATGCTGGGCCTATGTTGTTTTCTATTATTATATACTGTATTGAGTAGAGAGGCCCAATAAAATCGTATTAAAAATTTGGACAAGAACTCATTTCTCGTCTGTTTTCACTTTTCACAGAGCTAAATCGTTGGTCATAGATTTTCAATAACAGGTTGCATCCTCAATAAGATTTATGCACACAATCTTATAGTAAACTACATTTTCCTCAGTTTTTTTTTTGTAACCGGGTCGTTTAATCCCAGAAGTCTGGGAGACAAACCGTGTAAAATATTCTGTGGGTCTTATTGGACAAAGGATTTCATAAAGTTTCAGGATTTTGACAAATCTTCTCTTATTGGATTAGATATTTATAAAAAATTTAACAAATTTCCTCTTATCGGATACATCATTTATAGAAATCCTATCAAATGACCTCTTATTGGAAAATATGAATTTTATTAGTGAGATTCATCCAAATCTATTTTTGATGATTAGAAACTATCTTTTACCCTTTCAATTTAATAAAACAAATACCATCTAAAAAGATGGAATTTCAAAAAAAAAATTCATCTTTACGACAAGACTTAACTGAGATGAGAAAATAATCAATTCACAAACTTTTCTCACCATCATTGATTGCTTTCGGCTAGAAGATGATGATCTGCGATTGCCACCTTCTCAACCATCATCCATTCAGAAATAAAGTTTCCAGCAAATCAAAGTATAATTCTTATACTGAAGAATCTGGGTTCATTAGAAGAACAATTGATTATATGTGTATGGTTTACATCTGTCTAGTAATGGATTAAGTGGTGTTGTCCCATCAGAGCTTGGAGAACTTTGGAAACTATGAGCCTTGAATTCTGGAAACTGCGAGCCATGAACTTATACTAAAGCTCTGCTTATGTTTTCTCTACGAGCCATAAACTTATACAAACTGTCTTATTTGTTTCAGGCTGCCGTTTATGGGCTTGGTGTGCAGTAAACTACAAACAGATTACGTTTTTTTTTTTGTAGTTTGATGACTTGCTAGCACTTCATTATTTGTATCAATAACATGAGAAAGTTATAAGTAGAGGGGGAAAATTCTGTAGAAAATCTGAGTTACGTTGCAGTAAACAAAAACAAGAATAATTGAGCAAGAAACTAAACCAGAATTGGTCATCATGGAAGAATCTTCTCTGCAACATCTCATCATGAAACATAAATGTCTCAGTTAAGCTATCTTTAGAAACAAATCGATTGATCATACAAACAAGTATACATTGACTTGCAAGAATTGACACCTTTCTCAATCATCTTCTTCAATACAGCCTCAGCTTCTTTCATCTGATTTTGTTTACAAAACCCGTGTAAGATCAAATTGTACTTGAACACATCAAGCACTAGCCCCTCTTGCTTATCCTCCATCTTCTTCATCAAACCAAAAGCTCTGCTTATGTTTTATTCTCTAACAAAACCATATATCAATGTGTTGTAAGTGTTGATATCTGGCACAAAACCTTCTCACACCATCGACTTTGATCCTCTTTTTTGTAGTTTAATGGTTAAAATTATAATTAAATTATCTAAGAAAGATCTTACCAAATCCTACCAAATTCCTTTTTAAAATCTCCATCAAAATCTTTGAACTCAACAAAACTCTCTAAAATTCCACTAAATTTTAAAATCCCAAAACTTTCTCAAACCCCAATTCCCATAAGCCCCCTTCCATGTTTCCACGTGAGCGCAGCTTATGTGAATGGTATGTCTCGAACCCGGTACCCGGATCGCTTAGCACATTTCCAGATTCGTCGTACCACCCGCCACGCCCATAGAACTTTTTTTTATTTTGTTTTCATGTTTTGTCTATTTTCTATAAATTTATTTCAAATGTAATCAACCAAACATATTCTCATCCAACAAAAAACTTTCGTATCTGCAAAAGAACTTTTGCTATATTTAAATATGAGGAATTCAAGTTCAAAAATACATTAACAAGAGTGTTAATATTCCACATCGCTTATGTTGATGTTCCTTGGGCAATATATAAATGTATGGACAATCATCCACTCTTGAGCTAACTTTTGGGTGTGAGTTAGGTTCATCACTAATATGGTATCAGAGTTCATAGTGAAAGCCCAGCAGATGATTTCCCATATAAATAGTTGTCTACCTATGTAGCCTATAAAAATGGCTCATCTTGCTGTGGTATGTCCTAGATGTTGGGCTTAGACTGTTTCTGATTGGACCGTTTCCCACCCACATCTCGAGAGGGGCTGTTAATATCCCACATCGCTTATGTTGATGTTCCTTGTGCAATATATAAGTGTATGGGTAATCTTCCACTCTTGAGCTAACTTTTGGGTGTGAGTTAGGTCCATCACTAATAAAGAGAACTGCAATGTGATAGTGTTCCAAGTCATTGAGATGGTTGTGAATAATGGAACCGTTGTCGGAGTCGAAAAGTTGATGTCTTCTAGTTACAACACTAAAGAGAAAATGATTGTTTGAGATTAGAAATTCGGAACCATGGTGAATTAGTGATGAAGTTGATGGCCTTTGGATTGAGACAAAAAGAGTTTTATGTTGTGTTTAATACTTGGTGAATAATTTGGTATATGTTTATGGAATTCTCTTTTCTGTTTTGAACTCTCATTTTGGATTGCAAAGCACACGTCACATCACTCATACAGTATTTAGAAATACGTTTCGTATCTTCTTCGACGTGATTCAGATAATTCTTGGTTTAATTTTTTTTTAATAATTAGGAGCCCCAGAATTATTCGGTGGATCGAGATCACACAGCTAATCTTTTGGAGATCTGTTTATCGGTACCAGACAAGTCCGATCAATCGCAATGAGAATTAATAAAGAGCTTGGCCACACATATTAATGTCATAAATTCATAATAAAATTTTGAATCCATATCGCCTAAAATTTGCTTACCTAGACTATCCATGAATGGGGAGAAGAAACCCGGGAAGCAGGGTCTCGGTGAGAAAACTCTCCCAGACACGGTTTTCGAAGGCACTACTTTCAAACATCCAGCGGGTAATAGATGTGAGAGTGACTACTCACTTGTTTTCCAAGTAAGGCAATTTCTCCGTCGGTCTGTTACCCCCTCTCACCGAAAACCCTTATTCTTTTCCCTAAGAAGCACCCTCCACCACTCCGTTTTCAAATTTCAAAACCTCAACTCTCCAGATCCAGTTCTCCAAAGCTTGCTCGTTTCTGTGTTTTGCTCCTCAATCGTTTCCTTCGGTGTCGTATCAAACTCCTGTGCTGCTTCACCCAGTCCTCTACCTTCAGCTCTCATCCTCATCAACATTCTAGTCTTTCCGTGCTAGGAGTCGACTGGTTTCTACTCCTCCAGCTACTTGGAACGACGGTAGAACACACCCTAGAAGCATGGCCCCAAGATTTTCTGAAGAAGAGAAAGGAAAGAAGCAACTAAGAGATCCTGGACAAGGCAACTTAAAGAGAATCAAAGCTCCAAGACTTGATAACTCTGATTTGATAAAGGATAATGCGCTTACTCTCATTGGAAGGCTCACAAACCCACGGGAGCAACTTTTATCTGCACTAATCTCAGCTCTTCCACGACAGTGGGAACTACAAGGTAGAGCAGAGGGCTCTGACCTGGGCAATAACTGCTTCCAGTACCGCTTTGAGAGGGAAGACGATCTCCTTCGAGTGCTGACAAACAGACCATACCAATTCTGCAACTGGATGGTCATCCTCCAAAGGTGGGAGCCTATCATCTCAGCATTGTTCCCAAACCTAATCCCGTTCTGGATTCGAGTGAAAGGACTCCCACTCCACTACTGGCACGACGATATGGTGATTAGGGTTGGTCAGGACCTTGGTCTCTTCGTCACCCACGAGCTTACAAAAACAACAGCAAGGGTCAGAGTGCAGATAGATGGCCTGAAACCCCTAGTGAAAGAAGCTATTGTTGACTTCGATTCAGGTGAAGAGACTTACATTTCCTTGGAATATGAGAATCTTGGTCTTCACTGCTCGATCTGCTTATCCCTCCTCCACCGTAGAGCTAATTGTCCATCACTACTTAAAGAAGCTGAGGAGAAGATCTATATCAACAACAAAGCATTAAAGGATGAAGTTCCTAGATCTAATGTAAATGAACGCTCTCTAAACACACGCCCCCTTACCAGTGATCCAAAGGCTTTCGGACCAACTGCTGACTCTTTCGAACGCCGAGCAAACAGTCTGCATGACCGCCAGAGTCCCTTTGTGGGGGGTTTCCAGGAAAGACTCGACCGCCATGGTAGACCTTTTAGAGACCGTGTAAGCACAAAACAAACTCGCAACCCCCCACCAGTCTTGTCTCTGGGTGAAAAGGAAAAGGATTATCCTCTCGTTTCAAGGAAACCTTCGGAGACAAAGGACCTGAGCTATTACTCCCCCCCTTACTCTAGAAATAGAGAGTACTCTAACAGACTCTCCCACAATGGAAGAGATCTCTTTCCAAGGAGGAGTGAAGGCCAGTGGAGACCGAAGCTTGTGGTCGTTCCCAACCCCCTAGAGGAAATGCAAAATAGAAACCCCTCCCCAATTGGAGAAGGAACGTCTCGTGTTCCAAACCTACAACTACAAGAGGTGAGAATTCAACACCCGACTAAGGAGGCAGTTATGGAGGAACTTCATGAGGTCACAAGACAATACCTTAGCTGCCCTGACCCAGTAGAGGCAGCAGCGAGGAGACATAGAGTAATGGCTTCAGATGCAGAGGGACTGATGGAAACAACAGCAGACTCAATCATAGCTGCCACTGCACAAAGACGTCAAACTTTCCCATTGTCGACAGGGGAGCTAAGCAACCCAGTCACTCCCCCACCTCTCCAAGACCCAGCCCTTCACAATATATCTCGTGAGGCTAACCTACCTCCTGCTTCTCCAAACCTCTATGTTAACGAAGTAGTCCCTCTGAACGTGGACCCCAGAAGAGATGAGGCCCCTCCAAAACTCAAGTCGATCATCATAAGCCCGATCTCTGACCAAGAGGAACAACATCAGATATCAGAAAGCCCTTTGGTTCTTCATGATGAAAACGAGACCCTTACAGACTTTCAAAATAAGTTCAGGAAGAAAGCCTCAAGTACCTCGCGGAGAAAGTCACCGAGAGCAAACCTAAACATCCTCAGAGGTGCAAGCTCCAAAAAGAGGAAGTTGTCTCAAGTCCAAAACTCACCAAACTCGGGAGCCGGCCCTTCGTCTAGAAAGCACACAAAAAGTACAACAGGGTCAAGACCAGCAGTAGGAAGTGAATCAGGTTTCAACAATGCTACAAACCCACCTATTCAGTTGATCCCAGCAATGAGGAGGAAGAAATCGGATTTTCGACCTCCCCATCCCCAGGCTCCTTAGGCATTCTGAGCTGGAACTGTTGTGGTTTGGGGAATCCCATAACAGTCCAGAGGTTGAGGAAGATGCAAAGAAAACTCAAACCTGATGTTATCTTCTTGATGGAAACTAAAAAGCCCTACGACGTGGTGCTGAAGACACTCAAGTGGCTTCACTCGTATAACTTTGTCACAGTAGAACCGCACTCCCCGGGAGGAGGTGGACTCCTTCTGGCCTGGAAAAAAGACATTCAAGTGGTCGTTAGCGCATCTACTGTTAATTTCTTCGACACTACAATAACCTATAAGGGACAATCCTTTCATTCGACCATTGTCTACGGAGAACCTGACAACACTAAACGTCAACAAGTTTGGCAAACCCTATCTTCCCTACACCTAGACGCAGAAGAGCCATGGTTCCTAACGGGGGATTTCAACGAGATAGTGGACAATAGTGAAAAATGTGGGGGTCCAGCGAGAGCAGAAGGAACTTTCTGTGCGTTTAGATCTTTCTTATCACAAAATGATCTTTTCGATCTAAAATTCACAGGAAGTTTTCTCTCTTGGAGAGGTAAAAGACACACTCACCTGGTACTATGTCGCCTGGATAGGGCCCTGAGTAATAGCTCGTGGATGGACCTGTTCCCATCCTGCCGTAGTCAATACCTCAAGTTTGAAGGCTCTGATCACAGACCACTTCTCACACATCTGGACACAACAAAGAGGCAGAGTCAAAAGATTTTCAGATTTGATAGACGTTTAAATGATAACGTCGAGGTCAAGAAACTCATCAAAGAAGTTTGGTCTAACTCAGCTCACCTTACAGTGGAGGACAGACTCTCTCAATGCCGCCGTGCGATCTGCAAATGGTCAAAAGCGTTCCATGAGAATAGTCAACAGTGTCTGGAGGAAACAAGAGATTTACTAGACGCAGCTATGGCAGATCCCTTACCTGATGAAGATTTCATTAGGAAGCTCAACGTGAATCTACTCCACCTCTATAAAGAAGAAGAGAGTTTCTGGATGCAGAGAAGTCGCCAGCTCTGGCTGGCTCTAGGTGATTCAAACACTGGCTTCTTCCATGCATCAGCGAAAGGAATATCAACAAAGAATAGACTCTCTGTGATAGAAAATGATCAAGGCGCACCTGTCTACGAGGAGGAACATATTGCAAGGGTGGTTGCTGATTACTACTCTGAGCTCTTTAGATCTGCGGACTCTGATAGTGAGCAGATAGTAATGGAAGCCCTAAGACCCTGTATCTCACAACAACAAAATGAAGAATTGATCAAGATACCTCACGCCAAGGAAATTATGGAGGCAACTTTTGCGATTAATGGAGATAAAGCACCTGGCCCAGATGGCTTCTCAGCCAGCTTCTTTCAGTCGAACTGGGATGTAGTGGGACCAGCGGTAGTCAAGGAAATCCAACACTTCTTCATCTCAGGTTCCCTCGCACCAACAATAAACAGAACTCATGTTAGACTTATTCCAAAAACTACTGGAGCTAAGCGAGTTGAAGACTACATGCCTATTGCTTTGTGTAACATCTACTACAAGATCATATCTAAGATCATCTCTCTCAGAATAAAGTCAACCCTAGAGCTACTTATTTCAGAAAACCAATCGGCCTTTATTCCGGGGAGAGCAATTGGAGATAATGTTCTTATTACTCACGAGATGCTACACTTTTTGAAAACATCTAAGGCAGAGAAGCATTGTACCATGGCTGTTAAGACAGATATGTCAAAAGCGTACGATAGACTAGAATGGAGCTTTATCTATAATGTGCTGGTGCGTATGGGCTTTCATTCAGTGTGGATACAATGGATCATGCAATGCCTGTCAACTGTATCCTATTCCTATCTCATTAACGATGCTGTCTACGGAGAAGTAAGACCTTACCATGGTATTCGACAAGGAGACCCCATCTCACCCTATATCTTCATCCTCTGTAGTGAGGTCTTGTCGGGGCTCTGTAAGAACGCAGGAAGAGATGGTAGTCTCCAAGGAATCAGAGTGGCCCGTGGTAGTCCCCGTATCAACCATCTGCTCTTTGCAGATGACACGATGTTTTTTTGTGAAGCATCCCAGGGTAGATGCAACACGCTCCTCTCTATCCTCAACGTATACGAAGAAGCGTCAGGCCATATGATTAATAAAGCAAAGTCATCAATCACCTTCTCCAGTAAGACTCCACCTGAGAAAAGAACAGAAGCAAAATCAATCATTGGTATCAACAAAGAAGGAGGGCTGGGAAAATACTTAGGTCTCCCAGAGCATTTTGGTAGAAGAAAGAGAGATCTCTTTACCTCTATTGTCGACCGTATCAGACAGAAAGCTCAGAGCTGGGCTACAAAACGATTGTCAAAGGCAGGGAAGCTCACAATGCTTAAATCTGTCCTGAGTGCTATCCCCACGTATTCCATGTCTTGTTTCCTCCTTCCAGTCAGCCTGTGTAAGAGAATTCAATCGGTGTTAACTAGATTCTGGTGGGATGACCCTGATGGCAAACAAAAGATAAGTTGGGTGGCATGGGATAAGGTGACAAAGCCGAAAGCTATGGGAGGCCTAGGCATCAGGGACATCCAGTTATTTAATCAAGCTTTTTTGGCAAAAGTGGCTTGGCGTATTACTACCGCCCCTCATTGTCTACTAGCACGAGTGCTCCTAGGAAAGTATTGTCACAAGAAGAACTTCCTAGAAGTGGAAGCACCTCAGAACATCTCCCATGGATGGCGAAGCATCCTTCATGGGAGAGATCTCCTAGTGGAAAATCTAGGCAAATCTATAGGCAATGGGCGAACCACTAAGGTCTGGAAAGACTCCTGGATGTCACTCGATGAAAACGTCAAACCTATAGGCCCTATAAGAGAAGACCTCCTAGACGTAACGGTAGCGGACCTGCTAACGACTGATCTCAAATGGAATAAAAGGAGAATCGAAGAGATCTTACCAGAATTTGCCCCTCAGATCCTCAACATCCAACCGAGTGTCAAAGGCGCGGAGGACTCTTACATTTGGAGAGCTACGAACTCGGGATCTTACACTACCAAGTCAGGTTACTTCACTGCCTCATCACCTACAAGATCAGTGACATTAGTGCAACCCACTGAGTTCAATTGGGTCAAGGATATTTGGATGGCAAGAGTCTCACCAAAGTTGAAGATGTTCCTCTGGTCTATTCTACAAAATGCAATCCCACTGGGTGTAAACCTATTAAGCAGAGGAGGCATTTCAGCAGGAGAATGTATCTGTTGTAAGGAAAAGGAAACAGTTTTGCATTGTTTCTTCACCTACCCTTTTGCAGAAGAAGCGTGGAAACTGATTCCCCTCCACCGAGCGGTCACCATAGGGGCTGGTATGGCTTTCACAGAGATCTTGGTTCGCTTCAGACATACTACTTGTCTCCCTCCTTCGGGTATCACTCAGGACGTTCTCCCCTGGGTGTTGTGGAGTATCTGAACTGCACGAAATAAGCTCCTCTTTGAAAACAGATCCATCGGACCTGCAGAAACAACCACCAACAGTGTGAGGCTAGCCTTGGAATGGTCACAGGCACAATATCTACCGCAAGCGCTGAGCAAAAACACTAGAACCTCACCTCTATCTCCTCGACTGGTGATCAATCAATCAGAAATGGACGCAACGGATTCTCAAGTCTTCACTTGTAAAACTGATGCGGCGTGGGACAAAGACACAAAGACAGCGGGGCTCGGATGGATCATCGAAGGTCCCTCGCTACCATCACCTCTCCAGGGCTCCACCACACAAGATCACATCAACTCCCCTCTCATTGGTGAGGCGATCACGATGAGATCGGCTCTCCTCTCGGCAAAAACGATAGGGGTCTCATCCCTTAGGGGTTTCTCCGATAACTCAACGCTCATCAGAGCTATCTCCAGCAAGCATCAGTCGAAAGAAATCATCGGCATCGTCCATGACATCCGAGTGATCTCCTCTGATTTTGCATCTATTTCGTTTTATTTCTTCTCTAGATCGAACAATTCTATAGCCGACGGCTTAGCCAAAGCGGTTCTGCGATCTGTGTATGACTAATGTTGTCGGGCCTCTTTGGGCCTTAACTCTTTTTCTTATTTAATTGAAGTTTCCGTGACAAAAAAAAAAGACTATCCATGAATGGTTAGGTTTATACGTCACGTCACTGGTATATTAAAATACGTTTAGTATCTTCTTCAACGTGATTCAGTGATTTTTGGTTTTCTTTCTTTACGAGTTTTCTTCTTACTTCGCAATAATAGTGCAACCAGAAAACATGGAGGATTCAGCGGCCTGACAAACATCGATTTTGAGAGAATTGCATGGCAGCTCAATTTAGATTCAACTCAACAAAATTTAAATATAACACAAAAAATTATAACAAAAAAAACAGTTGGATGTTTTTAGGTCGTCATTAAAACTCATGCAATGTGGATATAGTAGTCTCTTTTTATTTTTTGGTTATACTTAGTCTTTGACTACAAACGTGTTTCATGCAAAGTTTAAATAATGCTGTCCTACTAGCTGTTGGATTATCCAGAATTGAAAGACCAAAGTGAACAGAGAGATGTAGTGAACTAAATCAAATAATTATTAATGTCCAAATGGTTACAACTAGCTCAGATTAATGTTTTAAATGATTACTCGCTTAAATGTGTAGGACACTTGAATGATTTAAATGATTACCAGCTTGAATGTGTAGGACACTTGAATGATTTAAATGACTACATGCTTAAAATCTCCAAATAATCCTTAAACCAAAAATTAGTAGAATTTAAGTGTTATAAGTTAGATGAGCTTCCATTATAAAGAGTTCTTATAAACTTGTGTTTTCAATTTCAAGCATTGTTCAGTTTGATTCAACTTGAAATCATCATGATTGTCGAACAGTAAAGTAAACACTGAAAACTAAAGAAATTCCAACTTGTTTCTTCCACATGGTTGATGAAACACATGTAACGATCAATACACAACACACAATCAATCAAATCAAATAATTTTTATGCTATTTTCTGGATAATTTTGGTTTTTGAACCCGTTTTGAGCTTTGTAAGTTTTTAAAGAAATTAAAAGTTTGTGTTAGTTAATATGTGTTGGAAAATAAAGAAGCACAAATTTTGGGTGGGTTTGAGGAGAAATAGTTTGGAGAACTTCCTTTTATTACAACAAACATTAAAACAGTAATAACCACCAATAGAATAAACATCTTTCACATGACATAATCATCACTAAGAAAGTTTCTCACATTCTATCCATGATCGAGAAGTTTACCACTCTGGAAAAAGCTCTTTTTTGGAGTCTCGAAATGTGGTTGCTCTTCATCATATTGTTCTCTTTGATAATTGGTGGTTAGACTAGAATACTCTATGTTTCCACCGTAAGTTCGATCCAGAATTTTGGAAAAAAAAAAGTTCGATCCAGAATCAAATATAGTGTCACAATGCATATTGTGTTTATAACGAATAACCAACTGAATCGAGGTTGACCAACGATTTAGCTCTATGAAGAGCCTCTTCGGCTGAACACTTCACCAGTTGGTGTCCATCTTCAATGTGAATAATACATCCCTTAGGGATCAAACTTGGTGTGTAAAGCATGCAACCCAAAAATATCAACCACACTCCTTGAAAAGCTATACTTGAAGATCTCACAAGGCTCACGAAAAAGCTCTTGGGCAAGGCAATACCTTTTGAAGTAAAATGAAACGATTAGTTACATAATAATGCATAACGAATTAATCAATAGTATTTATCAAAACTGTAATTTAATAAAGCAAAACAAACAACTTAAAATTTGAAAATTTGAAATGCATGTCAAAATTAACCCATATAGATGATAAGACTGTATTTTATAAACTACGGATAACTGAATATTGTAAATAATATAATTGATAAAATTATACCGATTAAGAAAAAGATGATACAACTGCAGAGGCGAGATATTATATCTTTCCTTAACTCAAAATACATCCCGTAGTGCGACGGTTCGATAACCTAATGAGTCTCAGGATACAACTGCAAACAATCTTCTGAATTTGCGTCACTCTATCAGAAGCCTAACGAAACTAATTTTGTGTTGTACTCTCGAACTCAAAAAAAAAATACTAGCATAACTATTCAATGTAGAATGATTTTTATTTTTCATTGTTCATCTTAATGTGTCTATTTTTCTACAATGCTAACAAACCTTTTATAGAAAATAATGAGAAGCACAAGTTTCAATTTTCACCATAAAAATGAAACCTCCATAGTGCACTAATGGAGACTTTAATTCTTGTTAATTAGTATGTGAATTTATTCTACATTTTGATCAAGAAATTAAAGAATAAAATTATTATTGTTTGACCAATTCAAATAAAATAATATACATTAAAATGAATTACTTTTTTATATTTTATCATTATAAAAGATAAACATATATTTGGTTTCACTACAAGAAAACATCGATTTTCCGACTGTTTTTCCCGACTACTATTGTAGTCACTAATTTTACCGACTGTTTACTGACATATTAGTGACTGACGTCCGACCGAAAATTATCAGTAGCTAAAAAGTCGCTAATTAACGACTACATAAAAAAGTCAAAATTCGGTCGTAAATTACCGACTGAAGTGTGACTAATATGTAGTCGTTAAATTGCAGTCGCCAATTAGTCACTAATTTACCGACTGTTTACCAACTGAATTATTGGGTGGCGTAACAATCACCTTTCAGTCACCAAAAACCGGTATAAAACACGTGAATGTCATTTTTAAATATGTATACCGAATATTTAGGACTGGATATATCTGCAGCAAAATCAGTTGGAACTCAGTCGGAAAACAGTCGGAAATTGTTACCCTAAACCCTAAATATGATACCCTAAACCCTAAATATGTGTTCAGCCTATATTTTAAATATAAACCTTAACTCGAAACTTTTTACACTATAACTTTAAATGAATTTCAAACTTATATTCAATTTTTTTAAAAAAATTGAATCTATAACTTTTAAAACACAAACTTCAAATTCAAAATCACAAACCCTATTTCCACAATTTAATCTATGCATAAACTTTTAAACTCTAAGTTTTTATATTTTAACCCAAAATCTTCAAACTAAAATTTTATTTTATCTTTTTAATCCTATTCTATAACTTTCAAACCTTAAATCCTCATTGGTAGTCCTAAGACTTAATAAATATAATATTATATAAAATTATAATCAAATCTTAACTCTAAACCCAAAATCCCATATTACTAACTCTATATTATAAATTTTGTATTTTAATTTAAAAAGTTTATATAACTTTCAAATCTTAAACCTAAACCTCAAACCCTATATATTTTGTCTTTAATATAAATTCTAAACACTATATCACAAACTACAAGCTTTTAAACTAAACTAATTTATTTTATATATGAATAAACTTTAAGATAACTAAGATCTAACCCAATAACATATATATTCTTTTCAAAACCAATTGTACATATGACTAGATAAAATAATATTTAAACACTACTTACAAGTTAAATCTATATAATAACTTTGTTAACCTTATATGATTGATAGAAAATGTATATAAGTAAGTTAATTGTTTTACAAAATAAAACTAGAAGAATAAAAACCAAAGTATTTAAGTTATACAAATCATAAATCACAATTTTACAGCTAAAAACAAATATTAAATGATAAAAGAAAAATTATCATTGGCTAACCCTTGAAAACAAGGATAACAACATCTAACCATTGATTGATGTTAATCCAACGGGCCAAAACCGTTCTTTTTGTGTTTCTTCTCCTCTCTTGTCATTGGCTGATGTTTTAACACACAGATTGATATTATTAGCCATTCATTGATGTTAATCCAATGGCTAGAAACAATTTATTTGTTTTCTCTTCTCTCTTCCTTCTACGAAGATCTATCATCTTTTTTTTCCAAGTCTTTCTTCTTCTTCACTTTCTCCTCTGTCTAATTCTCTCATCCCACTGCCTCCCTCCAGACGAAAACGGGTGCTTTCAAGGTAAACTCCTCATAATCCTTTCTCGGTCAAATGTCTCAATTGTTGCAATATTAAGTTTGGTCTTAGTCAAATCTGACCTTAGCTTTTTTCTTTCCTTCCCAGATTTTTTTGAATGTACCGAGAAGGATGTGCAGAACAAAGATCACCGGATTAGAAGAGCACTTGATTAGTTTGAGAAGATACAAAGAGAAAACAGAGCCGGAGTAGATGAAGATCTGGTGGAGATGACAACAGGGCAGGTCAGAGCTGAGGAAGAAGACGTGACGGTGGCTGAGGAAGAAGACGTGACGGTGGCTGAGGAAGAAGACGCGGCGGAGCAGTGGCAGTGACAAGGCGTAAGACAGACGAGCTAGGTGTAGCAGCACCAGTGGCATGGCTGGCGGAAGAGTCAGAGCGGAGGAGGCAGACGAGGTGGTGGCGGCTAGGGTTCTATTTTTTTTAGATCTATTTTTTCTTTTGTGTTAACCGGTTATCCACTAACCATTGCGGGTTTGGGACATGAAATAATAAAAATATTTTTAATAAGTTGATAATAATATTGTTTACATTCTTTTTTTTTTGTTCTTTTTTCTATACGTAGTCGTAAAAATAGTAGTAAAAAACAGTCACTTTATTAGTAGCAAAATCAATACTTATCCGTCACTACATGGTCGTATATCAGTCGTTAAATTTAACGACTACTTAGCGACTGCAGCTACGACTAATTATAGCAGTCGTAGATCAGTCGGTAATTTCCGACTGAATTACGACTGATATATTTAGCGACGAGCACTATTACGACTACATAAATCGGTCGTTAATTAGTCGTGAAAATGGGTTTAGCGACTGATTTCCTACTAATTTTGCAGTCGGAAAACACATGTTTTCTTGTAGTGTTTATAAGATTAAGTTAATGAACATGAAATCCAACTAACAAATCAAAACCCTAATTCGAAATTCAAATATCTAATGTGTGTATTTGCTACTTTATATAAGTTTCTCAAATCACACACATTAATCCTCAGTTTTTCATTCACACTAACTCTATTTTAGCATTTAAAATACATTTTTCATAATGTTTAAAAAATAGTTCCAACAATAGATACTATGCAGACAATTGATAAGGGTTCTGATTTTTTTTTTGTAAATAGAGTTTCTCATGTTTTCAACCGATTGATTTTTATAGTATACTGGCGAACCCAAAACTAATAAGAAGTTAAATAAAATTCCTTTCCATATATACACTTGTTAAGAACTTTTAAGATACTATATATATATTTATTATAGCCTTAGAGGTGTCGGGTCTCAGAAGAATATATACCCATGAGAGTGGTGAGGAGAGAGACAGAGATAATGAGCTGGAGGATCAAATGGTACTGCCCCTCAACACCCACGTGGTCGGTAGAGTGAAAATGGAAAAGGAGTAGCTCCTGACTGAAGGCAGCGGCTGCAGCTAGGATGGTTAGCCCCTCAGAAGCCGCTACTCTATGCCGTGCTCGGTCAAGCACTAGTGCTAAAACAGCATAAACCAATATGGACAAGGAGATTGAAGAATGTTCAAAGTTGTGGAGGTGGTTCGATGGGATGGTGCCATCTGAGTCAAAGGGATGGTGCTTTCTAGGCCCACCGAAGAGCTCTAAGTACCTGATCTTTGATACTGGGAACCATGTAGATGAATGGAATGCGTTTGGACGTAGACAAAAGAGTTTTATGAATAAGTGCCATAAGCCAAGTGCTAAGAAGGCAAGACCTGGTAAAACATGTCCCACGAGTGTTCCCATGTTGTGGATCTGATGTCTTAGTGATCTTTGGTTTGTGTGTCCTAGAGAAAGAGAGGAGATAGTTTCTGATTGTGAGCAAGAATCATGAGGAGTCGATGGTTGATACGTACGAGAGTATGTCCTACGAGTGTTTGTTTTATAGCTGTATAAATCAATATTTTAATATAATTTTGGTCGTATATTTTTAACATTTTCCTGTATTAAAAATGTATTATGACATTTATACACAAAAAACAGTTATTATTTATATGGAATAACTTTATTTATTGTATCTATCCGTCAATTGTATTGCACATTTCTCTATATGGGAAGTTTACTCAGTTATTACATATTTCATAACTTATGACGAGAACCATACAATTTTTTCATTTTTTATTACTGCCATTTATTAATGTCAAGCGTGTTTTTTGTTCGAATTAAAAACGTATTTACAACATGTAGGAATTCGCTAATAAGTCAGCCGTAAAGAAATACGTTCTTCGTTACGGCTGATTTATGTCTACGTACCGGCTGAATTTAAAAAAGCGGCTGAATTAATAGAAAAAATCTGAGGTAATACAATAAATCAGCTGCACGTAAAGGTTGAGTTACAGAAATTTGGCTGAGTTCTGGGACAACGACTGGCTTACATACAAAAGTTACGGCTGACTTATACATTGGTGGTTTGATTTCTGGAAAATTTGGTTGAGTCTTAGTTAAGACACGACTGAGTTATGTTTCCACGACTGAGTTAATGAAAATCAATCGGCTGGGTTATGGGATGTTATACGGCTGAGTTACGTTTAATCAGCCGTGTCTGGATGGATTAACAGGAAACTCAGCTTCTTTACGGCTGATTTATTAGCGAAAGATTAATTACAAAATATTATCGTTTGATGGCTGAGTTTTTGACGATACGGCTGGCTTATGGTTATTCATCCATGTTACAGCTAGTTTATAGCAAAAGATTAATTACTAAACTAGTATCCACGTTTCGGCAGACTTACATTGTACATGATGACTGATTTATTATGGATGAGTTATATATTCGTTAGGCGGCTGAATAACTCATTTTCCATGTCATCCTCCATGTCATCAATTAGGATTTGCCATGTCATCCCTAATCTTTATATATAAAGTAAGCTTTTCTCTCTTCTTTTGACATGTGGAAGGGGGGTTTGATGACATGTGTCCCCTTTTCTATCTTTTTACATTTTAGATTCTAATAATTTTAGATTACTACAATTTGGTTCATCACTTTCTAATTGTGCACTATCTAATCATTTTCACAATAGTCATCATCTTTTAAAGTTTGCTAATCCTTTAATTTTTTAATTTATTCACAACTAAAAATAACATGAACTTCACTATTTTATTAGTGTTTACTATTTTCTATCATTTCATTTACAAATTATATATTTATTTTAATATTGATCAAGTTATGAAAAATAAACTAGAACAAAACTCATAATCGAAACAAAAAATCTCTATAATCATAGAGAAAAAAATGCCAAAAACACACTAACTAAGTAAATGTTTTGAGATGAAACAATATTAAGAACAAAAACTAACTTAGCTCACTTTATCATAAAAATTTTGGTCATAACAAGGAGATGTAGAAAAAGATTAGAAAGATAAACTCTGAAAGAAAGCATCTTTCGGATACAAAGAAAGCATCTTTCGGAAACAAGATCAAGTACCAACACAAAGAACTAAGAAAACGTGTTAGAGTAAAAATATTAACAGAGGGCAAAAATTGCCTCAAAACAAAAAAGACAAATATTTAACACACCATAAACGCATCCACCAGCTAAAATGTATGAAGCACCTCAAAAACTAAACAACCACAGAAAAAAACGTTTATAATAGCGGAGAACCACAAAACACTAGATAAAAAAGACCAAAACTCCAAAAAACTAACTTCGCAAACTTATACTAAGAAAAACAGGAGGAGAAAACATACAGCCTGAAAGATAGAGAATGAAAGTTAACCACCAAGAAACCAAAGTCCAAACTTGAGACCAGACACAACATTATAAATTTACAGAGCATACACGAAAGAAAACACTATCTAAACTTGGAGTCTCAAATTTGGCAAAATACAAAGCGACTAGAGACGCGAAGAGTGATGAAATCAGCAAACCGTGTAGCCATCCTCAAACTTTAAAAGAGAGCATAGAAGTCAGATGATCAAAAACTAATTCTTGAAAACCAAACCGAATATGAATTATCGACAGTAAGCTAACGAAGAAGAAATCAACATCAAAGACGACTAGACTCTGATCCAACACCAACAAGAATCAGAGTAAGAAAAGGAGCGGCAAATATTGACTGGAACAGCCTATAACGTTGTGGTTATTTTTTTGGTGAGGGTGAATTTCAATAACTTTACAATGTCAAAATATATAGAGAGAACACAAAACATCTTAAAGAAATAATGTTCAAATAAAAAGGTAAAATATAATTTATAACGTTAAACTGTTAATATTAAAACAACAAATGCAAAGTTATTGAAATTCAATATGCTTTACATCAGAAGATTTACTATTATATACATAAAACATATTATTGAAAAAAAATACAAACACAGAATATGTAAACCTATCACCTATTATTATATAACACAATAAAAACATTAAATAATGCTTTTAAAAAATAGAGATGGCTACATAATTATCCAAAAAAAAATTACTCAACAACACTAAATATTAAAATTTTTAAATTCTTATTATTAAGATTTAGGAATAAAAATACACCGTACCAACTTCGAATGTATCTTTATGATCAATATACATCTGATTGGTTAAATTGATATAGTCACTACTTCTTAATTTTGACAAATCAAGAGCGAGGAGAAACTGGTGGTTAATATGACACCTATGATTATTTGAAACTATCATCATAAGCACCGCTCACAAAATATAATTCATTGAATTCAACCTAACAGAGTCCAAAGCATCAAACTATTATAACACCTCACCACCACCCCAATATACAAATCTAGGTACGAGCATAAATCTCAAACCATAACCAGCTCTGAAGTTAGAATATCGGCTCAGTCACGAATCTAGCAAAAAAATGATTTCATTTACTTTGGGTTTTGGGTTTGGTTCCCTTTTAGCCAATAACTGAAGTGTAGCCCGAGTTAAACCGAACAAATACAAAGTTGATAGCATAAAACCTGACAAGAAAAAAGTTCATCTGATTCCGAATGAGATGATGCAGAATATAAGATAAATTTAAAATGCATTTTATCTAACTAGCATAGATTTATCAATTTAAGTTTTTAGGCATGTTTACAATCATATGTAAAATTGTGTAGTACATATATATATATATATATATATATATATATAATTTGAAAAGTAATATTTTCACAACATAATATATTTACATATAAATATATATGCATAAACTCTAATTTAACATAATCATTGTAAGATGAAATTCACATTTATAAATTAATCTGAATCATAATTTAAATTAATAAGTTTCAATCAAATAATAAACAGTTTAGCTATTACACTCTCAAATTGTCATGCATATATTTAAACTTAAATCTTTTTCATAGTAACTTTGCAAAGATTACAATGAAATTAATAAATTTCATATGATCATATATATATTTTGTTTTCTAAAATACTGTTGAAAAATGTTCTAGATTATAAAACCATAATCAAATCAGAACAATATTAATAAAACCGGCACGTAGCGCCGGCAAACCCCTAGTATTACAACAATAAAATAAGTGTCTATGTTATTCTTCATTCTTCATCTTCTTTGAGTTTGAGGTTTAAATTCAAGGAAATATTAAAATTTTAGTTTTGTGTTCAAAAGATAAACTTTATAATTTTTATAACTTTGTAGTTCCATAGTTTAGAGTTTGAGGTTCAAATTTAAGAAAATATTAAAATTTTAATATTGTGTTCAGAGTTGAATGAATGATTTTTTTTCCCGCCCAAAATATTTTTTTCCCGCCCAAAATACGAAACATAACGAAACATATTACACTTAACGGTTGAGTTATGCACACTTACAGCAGAGTTAGGCATTCATTACGGCTGAGTTTATAATTTTTATGACTTTATAGTTATGTATTTTTAGGTTTGAGGTTCAAAGTTAAGAAAAAAATAAAGTTTTAATACTGTGTTCAAAAGATAAACTTTAAATTTTTTATAACTTTGTAGTTCTATAGATTAGAGTTTGAGGTTCAAATTTAAGAAAATATTAAAGTTTTAATATTGTGTTCAGAGTTGAAGGAGTGATTTTTTTCCCGCCCAAAATATTTTTTCCCGCCCAAAATATGAATCATCGCAAAATATATTACACTTGACGGCTGAGTTATGCATTCATTACGGCTGAGTTTATATTTTTTATGACTTTATAGTTCTATAGTTTTGGGTTTGAGGTTCAAACTTAAGAAAATATTAAAATTTTAATATTATCTTCAAAAGATAAACTTTATAAAATGTTAATAACTTTGTAGTTCTATAGTTTAGAGTTTGAGGTTCATATTTAAGAAAATATTAAAGTTTTAATATTGTGTTCGGAGTTGAAAGAATAATTTTTTCCCGCCCAAAGTAATTTTTTCCCGCCAACATACTAAACATATTACACTTGACGGCTGAGTTATGCACACTTACAGCAGAGTTATGCATTCGTTACGGCTAGGTTTATAATTTTTATGACTTTATATCTATAGTTTTGGGTTTGAGGTTTAAATTTTAGAAAATATTAAAATTTTAATATTTTGTTCAAAATATAAACTTTATAAAATTTTAATAACTTTGTAGTTCTATAGTTTAGAGTTTGAGGTTCAAATTTAAGAAAATATTAAAGTTTTAAGATTGTGTTCAGAGTTTAAAGGAATGATTTTTTCCCGTCCAAAATATTTTTTTCCCGCCCACATACGAAAGATATTACACTTGACGGCTGAGTTATGAACACTTACAACAGAGTTATGCATTTTTCACGGCTGAGTTTATAAGTTTTATGACTTTATAGTTCTATATTTTTGGGTTTGAGGTTTAAATTTAAGAAAAGATTAAAATTTTAATATTGTGTTCAAAAGATAAATTTTAAAATTTTTAAAACTTTTTAGTTCTATAGTTTAGAGTTTTAGGTTCAAATTTAGGAAAATATTAAAATTTTTAATATTGTGTTCAGAGTTGAAAGAATGATTTTTTTCCCGCCCAAAATAATTTTTTTCCTGCCCAACATACGAAACATCACGAAACATATTACACTTGACGTCTGAGTTATGCACACTTACATCAGAGTTATGCATTCGTTACGGCTGAGTTTATAAGTTTTATGACTTTATAGTCCTACATTTTTGGGTTTGAGGTTCAAATTTAAGAAAAGATAAAAAAAAATTAATATTGTGTTCAAAATATAAACTTTAAATTTTTTATAACTTTGTAGTTTTATAATTTAGAGTTTGAGGTTCAAATTTAAGAAAATATTAAAGTTTTAATATTGTGTTCGGAGTTGAATTAATAATTTTTTTCCCACCAAAAATAACATTTTCCCCGCCCAAAATACGAAATATCACGAAAAATATTACACTTGACGGCTGAGTTATGCACACTTACAGCAAAGTTGTGCATTTGTTACAGCTGAGTTTATAATTTATATGACTTTATAACTCTATATTTTTGGATTTGAGGTTTAAATTTAAGAAAAGAATAAAATTTTAATATTGTGTTCAAAAGAAAAGCTTTATAAAATTTTAATAACTTTGTTGTTCTATAGTTTAGAGTTTGAGGTTTAAATTTAAGAAAATATTAAAGTTTTAATATTGTGTTTAGAGTAGAAGGAATGATTTTTTCCTGTCCAAAATAGTTTTTTCCCGCCCAAAATACGAAACATATTACACTTGACGGCTGAGTAATGCATTCTCTACGGCTGAATTTATAATTTTTATGACTTTATAGTTCCTATAGTTTTAATATTTTGTTCAGAGTTGAATGAATGATTTTGTTTGCGCCCAAAATATTTTGTTCCCGCCCAAAATATTTTGTTCCCGCCCAAAATATGAAACGCCGTGAAACATCATACACTTGTCGGCTGACTTATAGGAACGTTACAGTTGACTTATACCATTCAGTTATGCATAATTTAAGGCTGAGTTATATTTCTTACATAGAAAACCCAAAATATAGGTTTTCTGCACCATTTCGGTGATAACTCTCCCATGTCTCAAACTTCATTGAACTCTTCTATGTCGTCTCTGCTGAATCCGTCACTTCTTTCCGTCTCCTCCATTCTCTTCTTGTTCAATCTTCTCTTTCACTCAGATCTGGAAAAATATTTAAGGTTATCTAAATATGGGTATCAAATCACAAACAAACTTAAGTGAATATACCCCACAATTACCAACTTGGGTGTTTTTTTGGAACGTATTTTCCTTTTCTCCTTAGAATGCACACTTCTTATAGCTAAGATTTTTTGAAGATTGACGGGAAGTAATTCAGTCACAACAACATATATAAACAAGCCGTAAAATTCGCTGCAACTCAGCCACAACATAGATTAAAACTCAGCCACAAACTCGAAAAACCCAGCATGGAATATGATATCGGGTGGTTGCAGCGAAGCAGATTTCTTCGAAACTCGTCGACGAAGATTTCAGACTCGAAAAACTCTAAGCAAAGCGTCAAAGATGGCGGGGCTAGAGCTCAGCAGGGGAGGGGCTAGTGTAGAAGAAGATAACTTGTTCTTGACTATTATGTGTCGAATATTTCTGCCTTCTCCAGCTATTTTTGTTGATGATAATCTTTGAGAGAGAGATGAAAAAAGAGGTTAGCTCGTAGATCTGAGAGAGAACAAATCAAAATTTGAAATCAGAATCATGCAATCGAAACAAAGAGTATGGAGATATATGTGAGCAAGGGAAGAGATTTCTCTTAAGATAATAACAAATATGTTTAATTGTGTTCGTTCGATGAAAGTTGATGAGTGGTTGTGAGCCACTGATTTACATGAATCCATGTCACTAAAAAAATCAACCAATAGTAGACAAGGTCGAGGATAGGTAGGAGAGTGATTTTGGGCCTTCGATCCAAATAGATCAATGGCTCAAAACAAAACCATAGAAAACAAAACCATAGAAAATAACTGTAGACACTTTTAAAAATTAAGATTTATAGTCATTATTTTGCAGTTCAATTTTAAAAATCTATTAATTAGTATTTTAATTGTTGGAGTATTTGGTTGAGGGTTTAGGGTTTGATTGAAAATATCATATTATATTTTTTGTTTTATTATTTGGTGGTTTAATTTTATTTTGTAAATGTAGAATTTGAAATGTTACTAGTTTGGAGTAGTATATTTTTTCTTACAGGAATCTAATTTATTTAAAGATTAAGATTTGGTGTATTATGATATATATTAGTATGAAGTATTTGGTTTATGGGTTTAGGGTATAGGGTTAAGACTCCAACAGTTTTTATATGATTAAGTTTTAGAATATATTTGAATTTAAGTTTAAAAATTTATATTATAAGTTTGATAATATTAGATTCATGACTTTATATTATTAGTTTGAAAATATTAGATTCATGACTTTACATGTAAGTTTGAAAATATTAGATTAAAAAAACAATACAATTCATTCACTTTATATATAATTTTTATAATTTTATAATTCTATAGTTTCAGATTTGAGGTTTAGATTAAGAAAATGTTAAAGTTAAAGTCGTGTAAATAAGAACTGTATAAGTGATTGTAACAGAACATATATCTCACGATCAAGTTCAAGTCTTCGCTTGAAAATTCAAGAAACTATACACATTCAATTGATTTATACTCACTTGTTACAATATAACTTTTTAAAGTACTTGAATTCAGTTTTTTGATTTTAGGGTATGTTTGAGGTATGACTGTATTAAATAAACAGTATGGCTGAGGTTTTTTAAACGACAAGGCTGAGTTATATAAATATTTTATGATTTTAGGGTGTTTGAGGTATGACTGAGATACATAAATGATACTGCTAAGTTGTTATAAACATAGCATAACATAAGTCATATACAAAATACACAGTTCAGTTATTATGTTTCTCATAGAGAAAACAAAAAATTGAGGTTTCCTGCACTATTGAACTCCTATGTGTCGTCTCTGCTGAATCTTTAGAAATTGGGGAATAAGGTTTTGGGATTAAGTTTCATGGTTTAGGGTTTAGGTTTTTTCTTTAAAATTACATATTGAAAATTTAAATATTTCTAATGTAATATGCTTTTGTTTTAGATATAAATTTCCACAAATGTTTAATTTGAAATTTGTTGTAAGTGTTGGATGTTGAAGAAATTTAGGGCAAAGTTTAGGGTTTATAACTTGAGGTAAATTTGTTTTTTTTTTTTTTTCGTTTTCTAGTTTATTGTTAGTGTTTTATCATATTATTTGTTGTGTTATCTTTAGATTTTATGATGTAATATTAAAAATCAAAGGTTTACAGTATGATTAATACTATTTTTAGATATATATTTATATATTTCATATGTTTTCAGATACTTATATTTATATTATATATTAACTATTTATAAAAAAACTCTAATTATCATCTTTACATTGCATTGTGATCTATAAACAAAAATTAATATTTTATTAAATTTACAAAACACACATTATTTCATATATCATCCAAAATACACATAAATCAAAACAATTGGGACGTCTTCGGTTAAGACATCAGGCTCTTTAGAATGCAGTCAAAAGTCCACTCCTCTGGTATTTGATACCTAAATTGGTACCAAAAGGGCAAAATGCAGTCAAAAGTCAGCAAGTCTGGTACCAATGTCATGCTTGTTTCCTGCATTCACAGTTCGTTTCCTGTACTTCTCAATGTCCTTCTTGTTTCCTGCCTGTCAACATGAAAATAGCTTCTAAAGCTAAGATTTTTCGGTAGTGAAACAAGTAACTCAAAAGGCACGTAAGAGTGAGAAAGACTCTTCAGCACATCTAGTCGAGAGATATTCCTAAGAATCTTTAAGTTAGGACAATCTTTGACAAGCTGGTCAAAAACAATACAGTCACCACCTCCATCTCAGCCTCCTCCGCTGCCACCACCTACACCTCCACTCCACCTCAGCTCTTGGAATTCTGGAACACACATAACTAAAGAAATTAACTTTCGATTCAAATCAAACCATATAACCGAAAGGAGGAAATATATCTCTGCAGCTAGCAACCAATAAAATGATACAGAGCAGCGACCTCACATGTAAGAAGCTAGCAGAAACATAGTCACATTCTTCTATCCTCGAACCGTACAAGAACCAACATCCCCACATGAGACAATACTCCAAATCGATGTGAGAGACAAAGATGTGACCAGTGGTGGTTATGACGAGCGGTGGTGGCGGCGACTCCGGGGAAGATGGATCCTGATAAGCGATGTGGTGGTGACAAGGGTTAGAGATTCAGAGGAGTTTGATAGAGGAGGAGGTGACAAGGTTCAATCGGAGGTGGTTATAACGAGCGGTAGTGGTGACCGACCGTCGCGTCTCCTCCTTTCTTAACCATCGAACTCCATCTCTTCTCTATCTCGTGTTTGAGACGAGATCTGTTCACAATAATTAAGAAGAAGTACCACACAATATCTTTCGAATAGATAACACTGCAAACAAAAAGAAAAGCCAAATCAGACAAGACGATTGATTTCAAGGTGAACTGAGATTGAGAAACTTACCAGGTTTGTAGCTATAGATGTTGATCTCGCTTATTGAATCGTCAAAGAACCAACTACTACACAGAGAGATGAAACTCGATTAGGAGTTGAGAACATAGACACGAGATTAGACTCGACAAAAAAAACCCTAATTAAAAAGAGAAATTGTTAAATAGTGATGTTAATTTTCTAAACTATTTTACTGATGTAGATAATTAGTTAATGATGTGAATTTTCTAATTAAAATTAATCACAACTAAAAACAGATAATAAAAAGTTTAAACAGTATTTTACAAAGGTTCTAAAAAATATTCTAGTCATTTTGAAAAGATTTATGTTAGTCTAGTCATAACCCAACTTTTTCATAACAGTCTAGCAATTTTCTCTATATTTATATAGATTTCTCGTATTAGATCTGTATTGGACTAACAGTTGTATAAAAGTATGTATGAAATAACCTTTTAGACAACATTTTGTATTTTACATATATATATATATATATATATATTACAAAATTGATTATTTACACCGGGTTTTACTGTTTTATTTGTTAGTAATAAATAGGAATGGACTAAAATACCATAAACCAAAAATTACTGAACAATATTCTCCATTTGATTAATGTGAAACATATATCTGATAAAAGATATTAAATGATATTGAAACAATTTTTCCAAATTAATAAAAAAAGAATAAAAAAGTAAATTTATTAATTGCCAAAATACTTTTATATAATATATGGTTTAGGTTATTGTAATTCTAGAGAAATGTTTATTATTAATGGAGTTGAGGTTTGATCTTGATCAAATTAGAATTGTTTTATTAATTATCATTTAGCATATACTAATTTGTATATTTTAGGTATTGTATGATATCTTTGTACAGAATATTCCTTTTATATAACAATTTAGATCAATTTTGGAAATTTTATTAAATTCAGAATTATTTGGAAAGATTCAACATTAATTAGTCTAGGAATTAATTTAGATATATTGTTATTAATAAAATAATAAATACTAAAAGTTAGGATTATGTTATTTTAGTGGCATCAGAATGTAATTAAAATGTTGTTTTAAAGGTAAATTCACTTTGTACTTTAGTTTTAATAGAATACTAGATTTTGACATGCGCTTTCAAAGCGCGGATTTATGATTAGTGAAATTTTTTATATAATCACATTTATATATTATGTCTTGTATATGCATTTATATAACCCGTCTCATGTATGTATTTTATATTCGGGTTTACGTTCGGTTAAAACTATATTGTACATGTAATTCTAGGTTTTCAATTTTCAATTAGATATTTTTAATATAAATCAATATAATAGTTTTATAGTTTTGATCGGTGTTTTGAAATCCGACCCGGACCTGCGGTTGAATGGGTTACCGGTTGCCAACCCAATATTTTTAATATCATTATTCTTTTTAATAATAAGACAAATTTGTGATCATAAGTTGGAATTTTTTTAAAATATATTGATATTTTTGAAAATCGTTTTAAATGAGAATGATTTTTATCAAAATTAATAATTTTAGAATTAGCTAAAACTTAACGAATGATCGACATGCTATTATTGAATTTAAATAAATTACCAGTCTAACCAAAGTCATAACGAAACCAAACGCCAAAAACTTTGGTTCTGGTCCGCAATATTCAACTGTATTATCATTTCAAATCAGAAAATAAACAATAGTAGATGAGATTAGATTTAGGAAAAAGCGGTTTAAAACGAAACCATTAAATAGTTTAAAAAACGATGCAGTTTCAAATATTATCGGCTGGAAAAATACTAAAAAAATGCAGTATCAAACATGGAAATAATCGCATACCAAAATTGAATTAGGAAACTAGTGATTAATGACAAACCAAAAAAACAATTAAGAAGAAACCGGTGCAGAATGTCCAGAATACCTTAATGAATACAAATGAAATGTTTTTATTAGGGGTAAAAAGAGTAAAAATACAAATTTGCTTATACTTTAATAGTATAGACTAAAGTTTGACCCGCCTTTTCAAAGGGCGGGAAATATTTTTTTTTGTCATCATCTTATGCATTGATCTTTCGGATTTGTTAAATAAGATTATTACCAATTTTAAAAGTTTGCATTTTGATGATTCTCGTTGGGATATAAAATATTTATATATATTTTTTTGACAAATTTATTTAACTCGTTTTTTCGTTCACCAATATGTTTAAATATGATGTTTTGTTTTCGGTTTTGGTTTTATATTGTTTTTCATTTTGGATTTCGATTTCAGTTCAATTATGATTTTTCTTTTTTTGTTTCAAAAGATATATAAACCGTTCAGTTATTTTTGAAATTAATTAATATACTTATACTTGTGTTTACCCGACCCGGATATACGTAATCAGTTTTTTTCAACAATTTGATTTACTGAAAATTAGAAATTTCATACATGTTTTTTATTATAAAATTTATTTATAGATAATTAAATTCAAATTAATAAATATAAGTTTATGAAACTAAGATAATTAATTGATATAACTCGTCCTTATTTATTTTACTTATATTTTTAAACTGTAAATTATAGTAAAAAATATTTTTAATTTTTATATTGGTCGAAGTTTAATTTAATATTATATAAATTATCTATATTTCACTCAACCCAGATCATACTATATTGGATTATTTTCAATATTCTAATTTAAATATGTAATTATTTATTATTTTATATATCTTAATTTACTATTTTGTTTTAATACGTTGAAGTATGTGGTAAAAGTCATGAATGTATGTTATTATTTAGTTTTATGATTCATAAAATATCGAATAAATGAATTTGAGTTACTTTATATTTATTAGTTGATGTATTAATTTAATTATGAATATAAATGTTATGGGGATATTATTTCTTATTCTATAATGAAAGAATTAATATTCGTTAATAATTGTATTTTATATTAATTAAAAAATTTATTAAGAAAATTTAATATTTACATCTTAATTAAAAAGATATTAATAAAATGAAATCTTGGAAAATGATACTTGAGAATATCATTTAGATATCTTATTTTTAAAATATTAAAATAATAGTTGAATATAGTATATATTTAATAGTAATTAAGTTAATTATAAGAGAAAAAAATAGAAGGTTAAATAAATAAAATTGTCTAACCTACTACTTGTAAGTAGATAAAAAGTTCTCATGTATGTTTAAATAACCCATTAAAAGTATATTCATAAAATATCAATAGTAACATGTTTTATTATATATTAAATATTAGTAGTAGCTAAGTATTAATATATATATATATATATATATATATATATATATATATATATATATCTAATTTTATTACTCTAAATATAATAATTATATTGTTTTTGTATTTGTTGAGGCTTTGAAGAATTTGTTTTTTTTTCATTTGGATTAATATATAGTTGTATATATTCCGATTAATAGAAATATATAATTATTTATTACGTTAATAAATAAAATATAATTTATTTTTAATGAAATTTTGTATTTATATAATTTAAATTCATTATTCTATAAAAATAATAGATTAGTTAGTTAGTTCCTTAATTTTTGGCATGATATATATTTAATTCTAATTGAATTAGATATATGAATAAATACAATAGGTTAAGTTAATTAAATTATTAGATAATGGACCAACGTAGACTTTTTTGAATAGTACAAAACATAGTCGATAAAAAATTCTCATGTTTTAATAGTATTGATATATATTGCAAAAAACATAATAAAAAAAAAACAGTTGGATGTTTTTAGGTCGTCATTAAAACTCATGCAATGTGGTTATAATACATAGTCTGTGACTTGAAACGTGTTTAATGCAAAGTTTAAATAATGCTGTCCTACTACAGCTGTTGGGTTTTTTTCTTTCATTTGTTTGCAGCTGTTGGGTTATCCAGAATGGAAAGACGAAAGTGAACAAATACATGTAAATCAAATAATTATTAGAGAAAATTGGAAAATAAAGACATTTTATACTCGGATTTGTCAGAATAGGACTTTGTGAAGATTCTTTAGGTAAGTAGGATTTCTAATTTTTAAATACCATATTGCCTTCAAATTAGTATAATTAAAATTTATATAATTAATATTGATATTCTAAACTATATTTAACGACTTTGAGAAAATAGTAAAAACAGGAAGTAAAAATAAAAAGTAAAAATAAAAGATAAACAATAAAAAAAGGAAAAAACAAAACTCGTTTTACCCTAGCGATTAACCAACCTCTCTCCCCTTCTCCGCCGAATAGCTCTGAGCTCCTCCAATGGCGATTTTGAGTAAGAACAAAGCCAAATCTTTTCTTCACTCTTTCTATTTCATTTTTCATCTCTAATCTAGTGCATGTTCGTCTTTCTCGTTATCATACTGAAGAATTGGAGATTAGTTCTTACCCAAAATCTCGATTTCGATTTCGTCGGACGCTCTTCTTCTTCTTCCACCATCAACATCTCACGTTTCTAAGAAGGTGAATTTGCGGTTACTTGTTTTGATTCTCTTAACCCTAGATTGCTTAAGGGTTTTCATCACTTAAATCCGATTTTTCTTATTTCTCATAACTGAATTCGACATTAACCAAATTAGGATCGACCCCATAATCTTCACACACCATGATCTTGAGTTCCTCCAGTAAAGTAGTAGTTTCTAATGTAACCATTCGACCACGCTTTTGTTTGTCTGCCAAGAAACTCCACTCGTCACTGAAACTTGACATCCATACACCAGATTTAACGTAGATTAGAACCATCTTGTGTTGGTTGATAGAAGAGATGTTTGTCGATGAAGAAGAGAGAGGAACAAGGTTTGATGTCGAGATAGAGATCGTGTGAAGAGAAAAAGGGAGAAAATCGTGGGGGAGAATATTATGAAAGATTTAGTTAAGATAGATTTAGGAAACATATGACCTCGAAATTTGGAAGTTTCCATTTTTACATACGTAAGGCATAAAGATGTAGAGAGAATGGAAACTACATTCTGCCTTAGGCTATTATAAAGTAAAAGACAGAACAAGGTATGACGTCTAAAAAAGAAAAGGTATTTCCCTGACTCTAGGATAGAACTTGTAAAAAAGTCGTAGGTAGACTGAAGATATCAAGCTAGGATATTACGACACAAAATCTAGGTAGAGTATTTTACTGAAGAAAGTGTATTTTATATTTTCTATCCAAGGTAAACCTATGTATAATACTTTATATTCGATTTGTACACTACTTAGATGGTTAGAATAAGTATTCTGTGATAGCTTTGACATTAAATAAAACATAGTTCCATATTTTCTAATAATTAAATTTAAACATAAAAGTATATATACTTTGGTTTCTAATGATTTCTATATTTTTTTATATTTTTTACTTTAGTTTACTATTTTTTCCACAACACAGGGGCAAAACATGTCTAAAATGATCAAAAGTATTAAAAATCTTATTTTGACAAACAAACTTCAAAAGTGTTTTGTTTTTCCAATTCTCCCTAATTATTAATGTCCAAATGGTTACAACTAGCTTAAATGTGTAGGACACTTGAATGTTTTAAATGATTACTAGCTTAAATGTGTAGGACACTTGAATGATTAAATGAGTACTAGCTTAAATCTCCAAATAACTATTAAAACAAAAATAATAGAATTTAAGTTTATAAGTGAGATGAGCTTCCATTATAAAGAGTTCTATTATAAACTTTTGTTTTCAATTTCAAGCATTGTTCAGTTTGATTCGACTTGAAATCATCATGATTGTTGAACAGTAAGATTTCAATTTCAAGCATTGTTCAGTTTGATTCGACTTGAAATCATCATGATTGTTGAACAGTAAGATTTCAATTTCAAGCATTGTTCAGTTTGATTCGACTTGAAATCACATGATTGTTGAACAGTAAAGTAAACACATAAACTAAAGAAAGTCCTACTCGTTTCTTTCACGTTGTTGATGAAACACATGTAACGATCAATACACAGCACACAATCAATCGAATCAGCTTTTTTTTTGAAAAGAGAATCAAATATTTTTTACTGTTATTTTCTAGATAATTTTGGTTCAACTAATATCGTTTTCAGCTCTGTAAGTTTTTTTTAAAAAACTTCAAAGTCTGTGTTAGTTAATATGTATTGGAAAATAAAGAAGCACAAATTTTGGGCAGGTGCGAGGATAAATAGTTTAGAGAACTTCCTTTTATTATCTACTAGTGATTTGTCGGCGTTACAAGTCGGATTTTTAAAATAATTTAAATAGATAATTGGAATATTAAAATGTATTTTGGTGAATTTATCAAATAGTGTTATCATTTTATGAATTATTTTTCAAAATTATAAACTATTTTTATTTTAGGTTTAATTCCTACATTATTGACTATGAGGTTTAGAGAAATGAAATAGTTAGTAAAATTTAAATATATGCATGCAAGTTGTATTAATCTTCACATAAACTATTTTATAACTTTAGGTATTAGTTTTTGTTGTTGCTATGATTTTGTAATAAATGATCTTATATTTTGGAAGTGGTCAATCAAAATCAATAAAAAAAAAGATATTTTCCAAATAAAAAATACTCTAAAATTTTGTATTATAAATTATTTTATATTTTTTAAAAGGATGTATCAACACTTTTTAGTTTTTACTATAAAGGATCTAAAATTTTAAAACCAATGTGAGACCTGCTTAATAGGTTTATTCCTTATTTATATCTTCTTAGTAAGATGTAATTTGTACTTATATCGGACACCTTAGAATAAATGAGATTTGTCTCTGTTTTCTTTCTAATTATAAATGGTGTGATGCTTTATAAATAGCTTCTGTGAAAAACTGAGTAGATGATATTTTTAATTTGTTTCAGTTCAAATAACAAAGGATTAATAACACCAAAAGAGTAAATATATCTACATAACTAAAAAAAATCTCATTGATATGTCAAGAACTCATGCATATGAGGTGATGGCCAAAAAACACAAACAAAGAGGCAGCAGAACAAACTTTGTGATTTTTTATTAAAACAACACGACATGATGTTTTCCAGAGTAGATCATCTTACAAAAATTACATTTGATTGTTGTAATTTCCTCCCACATTTTTTTCCCAATGACCGTGTTTGTAACCTACACTCTCATAGATAAGTATTTTATTAAACTCTGCAGTTGGGTCTTGGATTACATTTGATTCCTCTACTTGGATTTTATTAAATGTTATTTTCTGGATAAGTTTTGTAAAAACTGAATTGATTTTCAGTTTTCTAAAACTGCATATTTATTATTAATTTTTTTTGACACAACTAATTACTTTGTATTGTTGTCTACCAACACGTTTATAGAAATATTATGAACGAATGAGAAAGTAATGGATAAGATTACGTGTATAGAAATGATGAGAAATGATAATTCTTTATCATATTCAGTGAATAATAATTTATTTTATATTTTCCTACAGTAAAAAATAAGAAAGAATAAAAGGAAAAAATATTCTATAGAATTCAAAGATCAAATAAGTATAAGTCACTTATTATTAACTTGAGAAACTAACTCAAAATTCAAACATCAATCTCCAAACTCTATTAAGATATGTCACACAACGACATCGACTTATATATAGCTTGTATTTATCCTAATTCTATTAGATATCATAACTTTAGATAACTCCTAAATATATTAACTCAGTTGGATGATGCTTTGCTCATTAAACTACTTTCCTTTTCAAACTTACTCCAACAAATTCCATACAAATGATTATTTTTTTTTGGAAATGTTAAAGGATGTATTATATCTTTTCATTTCTTAGTCATAATATGTTTGTTGAAAAGATCAAGAAGCAAAGAAAAAAAACTGGGTGAAGGTGTAAGGGGAAATAGTTTAGAGAACTTGCTTTTATTACAACAAACATTACAAAAGACTTATTTTTCATTTACTTTATTATTTCATAAGAGTAAACATTGTTGTATCACATGGAAATATTAATCATCATTAAGAAATTTTCTCACATTTTATCTCCATGATCAACAAGTTTACCCATTTGGACAAAACACATTTTCTGAGTCGACTGCGGTTCAAAGTGTTGCTGCTCTTCATCATATTGTTCACTTGGATAATTGGTGGTTAGACTAGAGTACTGTATGTTTCCACCGTAAACCCGATCGAGAATCAAATATAGTGTCACAACAAACATTGTGTTTGTAACGAATAACCAGCTGAACTCAATGTTGACCAACGATTTAGCTCTATTGAGAGCTTCTTCTGTTGAACACTTAACCCCTTTGTGTCTTTCTTCATCGTGTATAAAACATCCCTTAGGAATTAAACTCGGTGTGTAAAGCATGTAACCTATCAATATCAACCACGCTCCTTGAAAAGCTATACTTGAAGATCTCACAAGGCTCACCAAAAAACTTTTGGGCAAGGCAATACCTTTTGAAGTAAAATGAAAATGTCAGATACATAATAATGTAAAAAAAAACTCTATGTGGTATTACTCAAAATTTTAAATTAAGAAAACAAAGCAAACAAATTAAAATGTGAAAAATTTAAATGTATGATCAAAATATCATATGTTTTGGACCAATCCTTATAGGATTGGGAAACTAGCTAGAAATAAATCATTTATATATATATATATATATATATATATATATATATATATATATATATATATATATATATATATATATATATATATATATATATTTATATATTAAGAACTTTAAGATACTACATTTATTATAGGGTTCTACTTAAGCACAGTATACCTATTAGAGTTGTGAGGAGAGAGACAAAGATAATAAACTGGAGGATCAAATGGTATTGTCCTTCAACGCCCATGTGGTCGGATGAGTGAAAATGCAAGAGAAGTAGCTCCTGAGCGAAGGCAGCGGCTTGAGCTAGGATAGTTAGCCCCTCAGAAGCCACCGCTCTAGGCCTTTCACGGCCAAGCACAAGTGCGAAAACAGCATAAACTAGGAAGGCCATAGAGATGGAAGCATGTTCGAAGTTGTGGAGGCGGTTCGATGGGATGATGCCATCTGAATGGTGTCTTCCAGGGCCAATGAAGAGCTCCATTGATATGTAAGCTGATGCAAAGAACATCATTAAGTAGAGCTCTAAGTACCTGATCTTTGGTCCTGGGAACCATGGAGATGAAATGAATGTGTTTGGACGTAGACAAAATAGTTTTATATTGTTGAATAAGTGCCATAATCCAAGTGCTAGGAATGCAAAACCTGTTAAAACATGTGCCACAAGTGTTCCCATATTGTGGGTTTCTATGTTTTCGTGATCTTTGGTTTGTGTGTTAATGAGAGAGGAGATAGTTTCTGATTATGGGCAAGAATCATCAAGGATTCGATGGGTTTAATATGCACTGAGGTTTGAGGAATTGGCTTATCGATCAAGCATTTGCCCAAACTACGACCGTTTTTTTTATAAAAAGAATACGATTAATTTGACTTGTGGGGGGGGGGGGGGGGAGGGGGGTTGACTGATCAAATTGTGTTGTCTACACCAAATAATTTTTTTTTTGTTAAAGTACACCAAATAATTTAATTCGTATGCTTTATTTGTATAGTTTTGTGTGACAACATTTGTAAAGTTAAAATTGTGTTATTGCAAGGTAAACTAATTTACAAAGCACACTAAGTTCTATTTAGTTTCAAATAGTTTTTTCGGCAATTTTCTTCAAATAGTTTGTGAACGTGATGTCGCCTGTTGCATGTTTTTTGTTTATTCATATGGAATAAATAAGGCAATTGAACAAGAACAATAGTCATTCTTGATTTTGAAATGCATGTCTCTTAAATTGAGATTTTAACTACTTCTACTTCTTCTTTTTGAAATGATTGTAAAATCATGATTACATATTTGAAATATAGTTTATAACACCTTAAATAATGGATGATATTTATTTTATCAGATTTTTAATCAAATAATTTGACAATAGCTTAACATAAAGAGTATATGTACATTATAAACTAAAGTTAATCATAAGTAAACCCCAAAAACAAAAAGAAACTAAAAGATATTGTTCTAGTCATAATAATAAATACTACTATCTCCTTTCCTACAAAATAGTTTTCTGGTGTTTTCATACATATTAAGAAAATGCATTAAATCACTATAAGAAATTTATTATTTTCCGTGATTTGCAATTTTCAACAATTTTTGGTCAATAGTAATCTAGTAAAACCAATTAATTTTCTTAAAATTTGTAATTTTTTCATAGAAAATATAAAATAACAATTTTTTTTTTCAGAATAACTATCTTTTAGGAACGGATGGAGTAGTTTTTAATAATAATACAAATGTTGAGATTTGAGAACAATTATGGTTGCAACACCTTAGCAATTTTGATATTCAATGTTTCTCTTTTGAAATATTACAGACTGGGATTTCTATTTCCATATAGTCACTACTTTTTTTCTTTGAAAATATAAGTCATCAACTGAACATAACTTTAGCAGACGGGAAACCAATTTAGTTATTTCTTGGCCAAATTTCACGAAACTTATCCAGAAAAATACTTTTTTGTAGACTTATCCAGAAAATACTTTTTTGCACACTTATCCAGATAATACTTCATATTTTTATTACGTATCAACAACACATTATAGCGTATTTCATAATTGTGGTGACAGACAGGTCATGCATCATGGAATACGTTTCATGTAAAATATTCATATTGATTTTTCGATTGTGTACATCCTAATGCTGAACATTGAACATTATTTGCAAGGGAAATGGAAAACCATAATTACAAGAATAGAAGACGATTTTACCAAATAGCGTTTACTATTTTATAAAGCGAAATGACCTCAAATAGTCTTGGGGGGGGGGGGGGGGGGAGGGGGGGGTTGTATTGAACTAATAATTTTAGGAGATTGTAGGATTTGGTGATCCTGTTATGCAAATAGTGATTTCAAAAAATGAAATTTCAAATCAATCATGTTTTATTCAATAAAAGGTTTGTGTAAACTTACAATAATTCACTTACATCCTATGTTATTCAATTAACCATTTATAAAACTTAAATCAAATCCACTGTTATTCAAAACTAACCAAGGTTTTTAAAAGAAGATTTCTAAATAGAATTTGATCAGAAATCTTGTACTAGTTATCAAAAACATATATTTTATATCAAAATGAAAGAAATGAAAATTATCTATACAAATAACATTTAAATTATATATACGGTTCATATTAGAAATAAAAAGATATGTTGTAACTTTTGTTTTGTTTAAACATAACATTACAAGATAGAAAAAAATATCACTCATTATATTACATTTATTTTATAAATGATTTTCATTAAAAAAATTTAAATACATATTTTTATTATAATTAGCAGTTTCTATATCTATAGTGTGTAGTGTAAATTACAATCTGAAATATCATTTACAGTCTAAGCAATTTTAAAATAAATTAAGAAAAATGATGTAAATTATAAAAACAAGGTGAAAGGTTCGATATCCTCACGAACAATTGTCTAGTCTACAAAAACATATATAAAAAGAGAATTTTTTTTTTTTTTTTTTGAGAAAGGGCTTTTAGAAAAAAAAACAGAATTTTAAAGAGGGAATATTCATATAGATAATAAAATTTGTACATACCCCAATGTATTTTGTACAGTGGGGGCCCTTAATTTTGTATGTAAAATGGGGGCCTAAGTTCGTTGCCTTTTTTCAAAGCCATAAAGCATGGCTAAGGTTAGAGAGAGTAAGCATGCATTAACCTTGTAAAATAATTGAAATATTATTGGTTTTAAGTACTTCAAAAAATTACTATGTTTGCTTGCTCGAGGCTCCATCCCCTAACCATTGGAAATGGGGTTTGCCACCTCCTTCCAACCCTATTTGCTTATGAACAATCAACGCGATATATAGTTGTAAGTCAAACATCGATTTCGTGAGACTTGGTTCCACAGCTAAACAAGATTTAGAGTCAAACATCGATTTCGTGAGACTTTGTCCCAAAAAAAAAAGATTCAACTCAACATGATTCAATAAAAAGAAAAACATCATGGATGCTTTCTAGGTCTTCATTAAGTCTCATGAAAATGTAGATATACGTAACGTCTCTGACTAGAAACGTGCTCCATGAAGTTTAATTGTTGTCCTTATTAGCTGTTGAATATTCGTAACTTGCACATTTTCTATTAGACCCTGGAAAATATCAAATTCGAACTGGAAGTATGTATCATACTAAGTCAAATAGTTATCAATACCCAAATGGCTATTACTAGCTTAAATATTAGATAATTCGGACACTTGAGCCGAAGCAAAAGCAAAAGCGAAATCGAAATGGGTATTTGACTTTAGGGTTGATAGAACTTTTAACGGTATTTTGATAAGAGGATGCTGGAATTACTAACCTGATCTCTACTCTTCTCAAGTATTTATTGTCCAGTTTACGAATGCTTTCTTTGTTTACTTTTTTTTTTCAGTTTTTATAATTGTACTGTGTCTTCGATCGTAAGCATTGTTTAGTTTCAGTCTGTGTTTTTTTTTTTACTAAAAGCTTGCATATCTATATCTATACTATTAAAAGTAGTATTTTGAAGCTCCAGAGAGCGTTCACATCAGCGAAAAAAAATTCGTCAGAAAGATGACACGTGTCCCTATTACCAAAATAAATTGAAACAAAACAATTTGTAAATATATAATATAAGGAAAAATAAATAATAAATAATAAGTAAATATAAAATTTAAGAAAAAACAAATAATAAGTAAATAGACATATAATAAATAGAATATTACTTTAAACATATATCTAAATTAATGTATATTTTACATTTTAATTATTCCCAAATATGTTTTAAAAATGGTAATATTACAATATTAGTAAATATTACATAAAACCATAATAAATAATAAGTAAATATACAATTTAAGAAAAAACAAATAATAAGTAAATATACAAAGAAATAGAATATTACATTAAACATATATCTAAAATAATGTATATTTTACATTTTATTATTCCCAAATATGTTTTAAAAATGATAATATTACAATATTAGTAAATATTACATAAAACATATATTTGTAATAATATGTAGTTTTATATTTCAATTATTTCGAAATATTACATATATACTATTATAAAATGGAATATTTGAGACTCCGTAGAGCGTCCATATCGGCGGAATTTTTTTTTCCAAAGATGCTAAGTGGCATTATTATTAAAAAATAAATAAATAATAAGTAAATATCCAATATACGGAAAAACAAATAATAAGTAAATATACATATAAGAAATAGAAATATAAGACAAAAAACAGAATAAATAAATAAAAAATATAAGAAAATATAAAAATTAAATATACAATATAAGAAATAGATAAACTAAATTATATATATATCTGAAAATTTTATAGTAGATAAATAATTATTAAATACACAATTAAGAAATAAATATTACATTAAACATATATTTACTGTATTATAATAAGTAAATATAAAATATAAGAAATATAAAATTACATTAAAAACCTATTTGGAAATATATAATAAAATAAATAATTAGTAAATATAAAATATTAAAAATAAATGTACTACATTAAAGATCTATCGTAATATCAAAAATGTATATAAAAACAAAATAATTAGAATAAGTAAATATACAAAAAATACAGTAAACATCTATCTAGAGAATATGTAGTTTTACATTTCTATTATTCCTAAATACTTTTATATAAAGAGACTGTTTATCTCGAACTCAAACACGTCGCTATAATTTTTTTTGTAATGCAACAACACTCATTGTGACTCATATGGCAGAACAAGCTATCGAAGGTGAAATACCCACGTGTACAAATACTGGTAAAAGAGTCATATTCTCAATAATCATTTTATCTTCAATGGTCTCAGACTATCTATTCGTACCTAAGAGAAAACAATTTTCAATAAGAGTATACTATACAATGACCATAAATAAAAACCAATGATAAAGCTTAAAATCAGTGATTCTGAATTTGCATAAAGCATTTTCAGTCATGGCTAGCTATATGTTGCTCTTGCAAAATTAACCTCACATGAAAACCTAATCATTTTACAAGCACTGGCGGATTTAGAAGTTATTTTGATCCGGAGTATACACATATTTATCAATAATATCAACAGAAGCAAGACATCTGATAAAAAAAAGTTCAAAAAATATACTGAAATTTTAAAATCCATGGTGGGCAACTGCCCCACCCTTTGTCGATGTACATCAGCCACTTCTTACAAGAGGAAAAATGCTCAGGAACTAGAGTAAGTAATTATGTCTATATAGAAATCTTTGACAACTCTTCCAATAGTAAGGTCTGCAGATCATAAATAAATTTATTTAAATATATGGACAAAAACAATATGCATGTCTTTTCACTGTACAAATTCCTAAATCTGACAAATACAGAGGAAAATCACACCGATGAAAAAAGATGAAAAAATATAGAATACATAGATGAGAAGCGATGAAGGAAAGCCTGTTTTATATAGGAAAACATACTTTGATAAGTTCTCATGCAGATATTGAAGAACCAACTTACAAGAAGTGTTTTTCATATAGCTTCATTACTCATAGTTTCTTCTTGTCCAGACATTAGTATCTTACACATTCTACACTTTTAATCTTGCAGCATAGCGCTTGCAAACATAAAAGAAATATAGACTAGAGATTGTATTTTGAATAAAAATATATGGTTTGTAAACAGTAAAATGAAGATATTGGCAAGAGAAATATATGGGAATATTACCATGCACATGATTGTTTTCAGTTCTCTCCTTTCAACCCGTCACAAAAAAAACAAGAATCATTCTTCTCTAAGAACAAAAAAAGACGTAATGAATTACAACTTTTTGGCATGATGTTATGTAGTACTAAACAATAACTAAGAAACCAAGTTCATATCTATCACAAACAAATACACCAGCTATAAACACACGCAAGCAACAATAAGACACAACCAAATCTATCATAAGCAACTGCAACACAAGGAGTCAGGGATACAACCAAATTCATATTAATCAATCACACGAATCATAAACACATCCACAATTAATATTACAAGTTAAAGAGAATATCATATTGATCTTTAAGATGTACAAATAGCAGGATCTCAAAAGCAACAAGTAGTGGTGTTGCCATAACAGAATGAAAAGGAACTCAATGCCACAAAGAAGAAGTTTAAAAGTTACAAAATAACATGATGCTAACAAAAATAAAATGTGATAACCACAAAATATTTCATAGATGGAGCATGCAACAAAATCTACCATGAAAAGTCACAGCACGAAACAGCCTTAAAAGTGTAAATATAAATCTGCGGATAACATAGTTAAATGATGATAAATGTTTCTATTTTAGACATCGTTAAACACAAAGATCTAATTTTGTAATTTGTATGCAAACAAAACTTAGTCAAAACTAAATATCACAGAAACTCATCAACTAATTTTAATAATTATCCCAACTTTGGCTATACAAAAGAGAGATCAAGATAGCAATTACGAAAAAGATAGAAACTGATCATCATAATTGATAAAAGAAAACATGATCAAGGTTGAGAGCGAGAAGAATGGTGAAGGAAAAGAAAAAACTATGCGATGAAACTGCTTGAAACGACTTTCAAATTTTTCTCCAGCTCACTATTCTTCTCTGCACCAATATTCTTTACCTTTAAGTCCATAAATCAATTAGAGAAACTGATTGTGTGAAACTAGAGATTTTTTTTTGCGGAAAAATTCAAGAGGCAAACACGTTATAGAATAGAAAAGAGTTTGTTCTTCGAAAAATGTTTTTTTCAAGCCGACAGATTCCACGACAAAAACATATGATGACAAGCGTAGTTGCGATAATATCATTTTACTTTTTGTGTGCGATTGTGTATAAAAGTGAAGGAAAATTTTGACATTTGATTTAGATTAAGGCTACAACTATTAGTTAGATGTTTATTTGCTAAAAATAATTGAAGTGAAATATTGTTAGAAGCTAGATTAGAACACATTTTTAAAAAAATATATATTTTATGATTTTTAAAATAAATAGACTAAGTTTATTTGATTAGCTTTTGAATCAGACTCTACTGAGCTGATCAAGTCTCTCAAGACAGGAAACTGCTTACCAGAGAGGTCTATGGAGTGGTTGCAGACATTTTATCTTTTGCTACTGTTTTTGATTCTGTTTCTTTCTCTTGGATATCTCGGGAGACAAATTCCAAAGCAGATGGACTAGCAAAGTATGCAATGTTTGTAAGTGATATTTCGGTGGTTGACGGTGTATTTATGACCCCCAACTAACTAACTTGTTTGGTTAATTAATAGATTGAGTTTAAGAAAAAGACTATGTTCACCTAAATCTATGATTTTCAAAATAAATACACAAATTTGAGATGAAAAATATATAAAAAAAAAGTAATTTGATTTTTATCTAAATAAATTTTATATATTTTTGATTATTTTTATATTTTTTTACCCGCCCGTAGGGCGGATTTAATCCTAGTCTATACTATTAAAAGTAGTCTTTTCAGGCTCCAGAAGCCGTCCACATCAGCGAAAAAAATTCTCTCAGAAAGATGTCACGTGGCATTTTAATATTATTGATAAATATAATTTTGAAAATATTAATATGTAAATTTCAAAAATAATAATATGTAAACATATAACAAAAAAATGGAAATATTAAATTAAACATATGTAAGATTATAAGCCGTCCACATCAGCGAAAAAAAATCTCTCAAAATAATGACACGTGGCATTTTAATATTATTGATAAATATAATTTTGAAAATATTAATATGTAAATTTTGAAAATAATAATATGTAAACATATACATAAAAATGGAAATATTAAATTAAACATATGTAAGATTATCATTTTACTACTTTTAAAAAATTATTATTTTACTTAAAAATCGTATTAGTGAAGTTTTACATTTTCGAAAAATTTATATAATATTTAGCTTTACAAATTTATATAAATATAATTTCGAAATAATAAATAATATGTAAACATATAACATAAAAATGAAAATACTAAATTAAACATATGTAAGATTACCATTTTGGATAAAAAAACTATCGAATTGTTACAAACAAACTTATACTATTCAAAGTAGTTTTTTGAGGCTCCAGAAACCGTCCACATCAGCGAAAAAAATTCTCTCAGAAAGATGGCATGTGGCATTTTAATATTATTGATAAATATAATTTTGAAAATATCAATATGTAAATTTCGAAAATAATAATATGTAAACATATAACATAAAAATGGAAATATTAAATTAAACATATGTAAGATTATCATTTTACTACTTTTAAAAAATTACTATTTTACTTAAAAATCGTATTAGTGAAGTTTTACATTTTTGAAAAATTGATATAATATTTAGCTTTACAATTTTATATAAATATAATTTCGAAATAATAAATAATATGTAAGCATATAACATAAAAATGAAAATACTAAATTAAACATATGTAAGATTACCATTTTGGATAAGAAAACTATCGAATTTTTACAAACGAACTATTATTACTATAGGCCACATTATTACTCTAACATATCTGAAATGTTACAAATAACCGACTAACCCATGCCCATTACTCAAACCCAAAGATAATAACTTATCCATCTATTTCTTGCCACTCAAGATACCATACTAAAAATGTATAGTTTACATTTTAAATACATTAAATATTGCTTTGCATTTTAAAGTTAATATAAAAATTTAAGAATGGAAATACTACTATAAAAAATTATTTTAAATCGAAAAATATTTTGTTAGAAAAATACCACATGACATTGCTACTAAAAATAAAAAGAATAATATACAATATAAGAAAAAATAAATAATAAGTAAATATATAATAAAAGAAATATAAATATCACATTAAATATTTCCATATACAATCTTCATCTTCGATTTTATATACATAATATCACACATATGTTGATGTGTGATGTTATGTATATTAAATTAAATATGATCAGCAAGATAATATTTCGAGCAGATCAACGGATCTCACGAGGAAATTCCTAAATTCATATATGATGAAGAAAAAACTTCAGAGGTGTATAAATTACATTAAATATCTATCTTAATATAATCATTTGCTATAAAAGCAAGAAAATTAGAATAACTACATATATAATATAATAAAAATGAAAAATAAGTAAATATAAAATTAAGAAATGAAAAAAATTTTAAACATCTATCTGAAAAAGTACAGTAGAATAAATAATAACTGAATATACAATATAAGTAGAAATATTAAATTAAAAATTTATCATAATACTAAAACTGTATACTTATAAAAATATCTTTTGAGGTTCCGTAGATCGTCCACATCAACGACAAATTATTCTCTCGAAAAATGCCATGTGACATTATTATTAAAAACTTGAAAACAAATTATAAGTAAATACACAATATAAGTAAAAAGAAAAAATAAATAAATATACAATATAAGAAACATAAATATTACATTAAACATATATCTTAATATAATCATCTGAAATATAAATGCAAGAAAATTAGAATAAGTAAAAATATAATATAGTAAAAAATAATAAAATAAGTAAATATAAAATTAAGAAATGAAAAATAAACATCTATCTAAAAAAAGTTCAGTAGAATAAATAATAGCTAATTATAAAATATAAGTATTAGAAATATTAAATTAATCATTTATCATAATATTAAAACAAGTAAATATACAATATAAGAAAAATAAATAATAAGTAAATATAAAATATAAGAAATAAAATATTACATTAAACATCTAACACAGAAAAATAGAAAATAAATAATAAGAAACTTAAAAACGTAAATATAAAATATAGGAAAAACATATACAATATAATAATTAAAAAAGTAAATGTACAATTAAGATATAAATAAATAAATTAAATATCTATCGGAAAATGTATAATAAAATAAATAATAAGTAAATATATTATATTATTAATATAAATATTATATGCAATTTAACATAATATTATAGTAAATAAATATACAATATAGGAAAAAAACAAAAAAAATAAGTAAATATACACTATAAGAAAATAGAAATATTGCATTAAACATCTAACGTAGTATTATCATTTGATATAAAAACAAAAATTAGAATAAGTAAATATATGATATAGGAAAAAAAAAACGTAGATATACAATATAAGAAATAGAAAAATAAATTAAATTTCTATCTGAAAATGAATTGAAAAATAATAAGAAATATGAAATATAAGAAATGACAATATTACATTAAACATCTGTTAAAATATTAGAATAGTAAATATAAAATATAATAAAAATAAATAATAAGTTAACTTATAGCATAAGAAATAGAAAATTACATGAAACATCTATCTGAAAAATATATCATAAGTAAATAAACAATATACGAAATAAAAATACTACATTAAACATCTATCATAATATTACAATTATGTATAAAAGCAAAAAAATCAGAGCAACTAATCATACAATATAAGGAAAACCATAAATATTTTTTGTAACTAACATCAACTCATATAATTTCTCAAAACCATAAATATTTTTTGTACTATAATATTGAACTAAATGGTAAGTTAAAATGCAAGTTTAGTGACTGAAGTAAAAAAAAATATAATTCAGTTGAGACTAATAATATATTTTCATAATTTACATATGTAAAATATATAAATATTTTGGATAGTTACTAAGACTTAACAAATTATTCAATAATTTCACGTTTGTTATCATCTCATACATATTTTAGATTTTAAAAAGAGTAAACTCACAATAAAATGTCATTCATATTTAATTCAATTTACTATTTATATTTTTATACTGTATATATATATATATATATATATATATTAAAATATAAATATATTAAATAATATTTGTATAAGCTCGGGCGTAGCCCGGACAAAATCTCTAGTTTATATATAAAGAAGACCTCAAATCTCTAATGTCACATCAATTTGCTTCCTCCTGTCGTGACACGTATGAAACGTGCGTTTCATTTTTTTTCTTTTTTACAAAGTTGCAGGCTTAGCATTGGACTTCGCCTCGCACGTTTGTTTGAGGCCCATCCACCACATATGACGCCGGAAACCCTAATCAGTTTTGTTTCAGTCATTCGTGTTCTTCGTTCTCTTTGGACGGCAGAGAGACGATTCAGTTGTCGTAACGGTTCATCGCGAGTTAGTCGTCTTAAATCGTCTCACTACCTAACTATCTACTGCGCTGGTCTTCGTGGGTATCGTGTATAAATATGCTGCAATATCTCCCCTCTCCGTCTCTTACCTACAGTTCACTTTTCCACAACACTCAAATCTCACCCCTCACTCATGTTCACATCTTTCCGGTCACCTCTCACAATGGCTAACCCAAGGGTTTTTTTCTCCGATCTCAGTCTGGACGGTGCTCAGATGTTGTCGAGGCGAGACTGCTTCGATTTTGGGAAGCTAGGAACGTTGGATCTGCTCATCTTTATATATAAACATGAGTGCTCTTTCTATTTTATTCTATCTATCAATTGTTATGTGCTAGGTTATTTCACCGTACTGTTATTATTCTCTGTAAGTCATAGGCCGATTAGGATTTTTTGATATACTTTTCGATAAACTGGAACATTTTTTTTTAATTTCTTTGTGACTCCTATGCTGATTACGGGTATTGATATAGTTTCTGGTAAACCTGAACGTTATTTTTATTTTTAATAAACATGAACGTGTTTTGTTTTTTTTTTAATTTTTGTTTCCTCTTTTGTCTTTGTTTAGCCGAGAAACAGTCTTAGTGATAGATTTTGGTTTCGGTGTAGTATTGATCAGGATGTTTAGTATAGATTTTGGTTTCCTGCTATGTAGATTCAATACTGATAATAAGTTGAAATTGACACCGTTGATTAGAAGTTCTAATTTAGAACTGATAGATTCTTAACTATGTTTCAGGCGACCGTGATGCAGGCCACAATCAGTTCTAGCCGCCTCCCACAATTCAGTGAAAGACTCACTTGGGTTGGTGCTAACAACCGAGGCTGCACCGCCAAAATCGCAGTTTTGTGGAGAAGGGTTCTTCTGGTAATAGCTGTTGAATGCATACGAAGCATGGTTCGGAGGACTGATAGGCGAATAACAATTACCTCCTTGCTGTATCTGAGAGCAATCCGCTCCACCTAACCCCCATGCATAGTCAAGAACCAGTTGGAGTGAGGTTTGAGAGGCTCCAGGCTTTGCCACGCACCAGCTTTGGCCTGAAACCAAAGAAGAGTTTGAGGCAACAGGCGGTGGAATCACAGGAAAAGGTACATCCCTGAGGGCTGTGTTGGAGGATACTGAGTCGCTGGGTTAGTCACGGGTGGTGTGGCTGGATTTGAAGATTTATGGTCACAGGAGGAAATGTAGTAATCGGTGGTGTAGTTGTAGGGTTTGTATCGAAGACCGTTGGTGGGTTACATCATGAGTTGTAGTTGTTGAGGAAGAGGGTAAGACAAGAAGAAAGTAACAAGAAGAAGTTACTCTGTTTCGCCATCAGAGCTTGATGAGATTGGTTTTTTATCCTCTCTTCTTCATCCTTGGGTTTATAAGTACACCATGGTGTGAAAAAGATGTGATTAAGAAAAGAGGACAAAAGCTTTGCGATTCTTAGGGGAAAAAGAGAGAGAAGAAGCTGACTGTAGTTTACATGCAAGTGACTAAGTTTGAAAAAAATAAAAGAAAATAGGTTTGCTATATGCTATGAAGTCTTTTGGATTTGGCATGTGCCTAATCTCATCTTTTTATATGTGTGCAGAGATATATAAGTTTTTTCTTATGTTAACAAATAAAAGAAGGGAAAAACCAATTTTTCAGAACCGTTTTAGACATAAGCATATGCTTAAAGTTCTCCGAAAAGAAAGAAGCTGCAAATTGGTATTTATATATCTCTTTCCTTAGCTAACCTTAAAAGGAAGAGAGTGGTGGCGCAGATTAAGATCATGAGATTAATTAATACAAAGGTTGATCTTCTGCTTAGGACAGAAAAACCCACAAAGATTAAAAGAAATATCCAAAGCCGAAAGTGAGTGAGAAAAAAACAGAGAACGTAAAAGTCTGTTAGCTGTTTAATGGATTAGTTTATTGTTTTAATTTTAAAGGCTAATCCCCTACACGTTTGAATATGGTTCTTCTTTGCTCATCAAAAAATTAAAATGTGTACAACAATTTTGTTCTTGAGATAAAAAGATATATTATTTATGCAAGTAGGGACAGCCCATTGTTTCAAAATTTTGATTGTTGTGAAGTGATGATTCTTTGATTGAATTCACGTTCATGTTTGTAGTAATTCACAAATTTTTGTTAATTATTGCATTAACAACTGATCGTTGCTCTATTCTCACGCACCACGTCACAAATACGATTCACAAACAATACCAAACACTCAAATAATTCAATATCCAGATTTCCAAATTCATATGGTGTCCAACTAACTAGAAAAACTAAAATGGTTGATACCAACAACAAATTCCATAAACCTCAGTGAAACAAGTATGTCACAAAATGGACTCTTAACTTCTACAAAGCAAATTCCACCAATTCACACAAGAAGACAAGATCAAATTTATGAAAACATTATTACTCCTTCATGACTTTATTCATCCGACCAGGTTTCTGTTTAGAAAGAGAAACATGATATATATTCAATTATTCATCAATACATATGAAATATGAAACATATATTATTTAAACAAAAAAAAACATGTCCATCGCTTCTATTAATATTCCACAGAAACATAAAATATTTGTCATCCCGAACAAACACAGACAACTCACAACACCATCACAATCAGAACATTATTTCACCGATATATCAATTTTAAAATGTGTCAAGAGATCCAGAATTTTACCTGCAGTGTAACTCTCACCTACTTAGCATATTCCAAATTGAATAAATAAATAACTCTAGAAACAAATTTAGACAAATATAAAAATAACACAAATACTGTTTATTAAACATATACTCCAATTGATGAAATTCTTTTAACAATCATATCCCGCCCGTAGGGCGGACCGGTCCTAGTTTGTTTTAAACTGAACTCCGAAAAATTTATTATCGAGTCAAAGTGGACACACATCTTAATCCTTTAATCTGACTTGGAAAATGGTTTGATCATCTCATTAACTGAAAACGCTACGAATGTTCAGTTCTTTCATGATATCTACAAGAGCATTATTTCATATGGGAACGATGTATTCGCGAGATTAATGATAACATGAACCATTATTTAAAAAAGGGTATTGGAGACAAAAAGAACAAACATCAAAAAATGAAAGATACTTAACTTATGTATAAAAGACTTAGATCACTCCATTTACTGCTAATTAGTTTTATATAATTTTATTTGTTATATAAATCTTTAATTATATGTTTTTGATAATTAGAATTTAAATCAATTAAATTGGGAAATAAAGTTTTAAAAGTTTCTAAAAATTAAAGATGTCTGAATTATTTATAATTAAATTATATAAAATTGTTTTTACCTTTTTAACGGACCACATTATTATATTCTTTCTCTTTTACAGAAGGGAAAACTGGCGTAAATACCTATTGGAAGGGTCTTAATTAGGCTTCTACCTCAACACTGTTCTCTCTTTTTTTATTCCTGAAATACCCCTATTCCATCACTCTCTTTCTTCTCTTTAATTTCTTTCGCACTTTTGTTCTTCTCCACAGTTTCCCTTTCTCTCTCATTTTTTTGGATTATACAGCTACATATTTTTCTAATTATATTTGTTGTTCAAACTTCTACTCATCTTCCGACTCATCCTCAATAACCATGCATGTAAACATTAATTTTACAAAACTCTTTTTATGGATTATACAATTTTAACGCCACCTCAATATCCAGATCCTCAATCTGCAAAGTATAGATACAATACAATCAAAGGCAACAGTACATTCGGGAGAGAGGGCAATTCTAGATCTAATTATTCATCTTATGATCATCACTACCGAAACCGCGTCGAGGTATTTATTCGAGATATATTTGTGATTCGTCGTGTCTCATACGAGTTTGTGATTCATGACTATTCAAAATCTGGAATTGTAATGTTTATGTTCAGGAATTCCGGCTTTAGATACACTTTTGGTTAACTGTTACAATATTTGTTTGCTGATACATAATTTGTTAACCGAGTTAATTTTCGATACATTATTTGTTACCTGATATGTAATTTGGTACACGATACCTAATTTATCGGACTACACATGATTCGATACTAACAAATGAATTTTCATTGTTATGTATATTAATGTTATATCAATACTCTACATAAAAATATTGCATGTTACAAACGTTTGTAGAAAACTGAAAAACGGCTGTCCTGATGTTACGAAATAGATATCTCTAGGTTCTACATGGATTGTTAGTCGATACATGGATTGTTAGTTGCTATCTAATTTATTAGTGGTTACATGAGTTGTTAACGGCTGCCTTGATGTTACGAAACAATTATCCCTAGATGTTATATGGATTGGTAGTCGCTACATAGTTTGTTAGTAGTTACATAGTTTGTTAATGTATTTTTTTTCTTGAGAAATATGGCTCATTTAACCCTGGATAAATATTTCGTTGACTGTATGAAATGGAGATAAATTATTTGTTTAACTGATAGTACTATTTTTGTTAGCGGATAATAATTAATTTAGGGATGATATTGATTTCATATTTATATAACATGATAATTAAAATACTAAAATTAACTTATCTTCTTAGTATGCTAGTAAACCTTGGTTTTCTGTAGTGACAGCGGCAAGATTGAGGTTAGGAAAAAAGTTTACGGAGGTTTGATGTTGAAAATGAAAACAATTGTGTTTTGAGAAGCTGCCAGTGACGATAATAATGAAAAAAAAATCATTCCTATATTAAAATATACAATAAATGATAAAGCTTTTTGATCATCGAAGTATTATAGTCTTGTGAAAATTTGCAGAGAAAAAAAAAGAAACAGGAGCGAAGGAGAAGAAGAAAGAGGAATGAAGAAGAAAGAGGAATGAAGATGAAAGTAGTAGGGGTAATTCTGGAAGTTTAGGAGAAAAAACAACAGTTTTCTACCTTTATGTCTCATCATTGGTAAATCCCTAATATCGACCTTCTATATGGTGTCTGAGCAAATTGTCCCTTTACATAATTATTCATCACCGGTTCATTTTTAATCTGTGCAGTAGTTTTTTTTAATAAAAACTCAACACTTTACTTCAGTATTTTTAATTCATACTTTTATCCTTTACAGTATAATATACACATTAATATATTTCCGATTGCAACTTTTGTATTTAGTATTTTTGAGGATAATTTGGTAGCGTATGTGTACTTCTCTTTTTGTTCAAGCTTTATATCTAGCACTTGTCTTTTTTTTTTGACAAAGTATAACTAGCACTTCTGTCTTGGATTAGTTTGCAAAGTATACGTCGCTGATACGTTTCGTAGATATTTTCTTGGACGTGCATGGTAAAGATGAATTTACAACAAAAAAAAAGATTATACGTCGCAGCAAGTAGTCCACCTAATTTACAAAAAAGTAGACCAACCAGAAAACTTGGATAATTCAGCGGCCTTTCTAGTCTTTTTCATTGCCATCTGATTCTAATATTACTGCCAAGGTGAATCTCAAGATGAGCAAGTAGTCCACCTAATTTACAAAAAAATAGTCCAACCAGCAAACATGGATGATTCAGCGGCCTGGCTAGTCTTTTCCTTTGCCATCTGATTTTAATATTGCCAAGGTGAATTACAAGATGAAAAAAATAAATATATTAATGTGAAATACAAAAGCTGGACAAATCAATTATTTTGTTGGGATCGATAATGGGTACAATATACCCAAGAAGAGTCCAAATAGGCGAAATAACTTTGATTATCGAAAACCAAAAAGGTGCTAATCTTTTGTGTCTGTGCGGACAAAAATACATTTCCTTTATCAAAAAGAGATTCGGCGATAGTACAAGGCGTGTGTCAGAGTGCTTAGAATCTCGAATTTGGTGCGGAAATCTTCAGAAAAGGGGGTCAGATGATGGACGGCGAGGCAGAAAACGGACTCCCGGGTAAAGAAGTGAAAGTTTTCCTGTTATGGATATTGTCTCGTGAGTTTGAAATCAAAGAACAAAAATCTTTCATTTTTGAGGTTTTAAGCCTGAAATCAGATTATACATGATCTATTTGCAAGTTTCAGACATAAATATGAAGGAAAACGCAAGAAAAATTGATAAAATCAGAGAATCTAAGAATATGGCAGCTCTAAAAATTTCTCTGCGAAACCCTAAATTGTTTGGAAGAGGGGGGGGGGGAAGAAGATGACAAAATTACGAATATGTCATTAATGAATAAATAAATAAAAATGTATTGTTAAAATATAATGTACCAGTTAAATATATTGTTAACAGTTGCAAATAAAGTTATCAAATAACAGATTGTTTGGTTTTTACCATATTCGTGATACTTGTGAATGGAAATTGGGTTAGATAACAAATTTTTAATCCATAACTGCACCTTAGGCTATGTGTTTAAGACAAATCATGTGTGGGAAACAGTAGAACACATAAATAACTCACTTTCGTACAAATTAGTATCACTAAAAATTAAGTTATTGAATAAGGACGATGTTTGCTGATACTGATATAATTTACACAAACTATGTAAAGGTTTACTAAAATAGTTAAGGGACAAAAATAATTATCATGAAGTTGCGCCATAACTTGACATTTTTATAAATAATATAGTTAAAGTGTTTAATAAACTAACTACACTGCTACTGATATTATTATCTGATAATACAATATGTAACGTTTAAACAAATTATGGTAACGCTAAATAATAAAATGAGCAGCTAAACACAATTTTAATAGTTGTATCATCAGATTGATTAATCTTCATGCAACAGCGTCACCATTACTCATACAGAGCTAAGAAGTTATACTGCTCATACATAATTCTAATAAAAACCTAACATATAGATTCATTCCTTCATTTATCACTTTAAATTAACAGTTAGCATGCTTAGATTTAGGCTACATAAAAACAATAATTGATGAACTAAAGAACAATTGAGAGATAAGAACGAAATGTGTGGTTGGGCTAGTTTGGATTGTAACTCTTTGACGGTAAAACTAAAACAAAGATATGAAACCCACACTGTTTTGTAAAACAAACATACAAAATATTATTGTTAAGATATTATGCATCTGTTAAATATATTGTTAACAGTAACGCAAAGAGTTATCAAATAATAGATTGCTTGGCTTTTGCAATATTCATGAAATTTTGTGAATGGAATAGGGTTAGATAAAAAAAATTGTTCATCCCTTCACTCATCACTTTAAATTAACAGTTAACATGCTTAGATATATGTGAACATCCAAAAATAATTCATGTTGTGGTTATATTTTCATAACAATATAACAAGATAGCTGGTAATTTAAATTATTAACTAATAAAGAAATATGACACCAAATGGTGCGGCATTCCCAATTTTATAAGATCCAGATTTGTTGTTAAAAACCAATATTTGGCATCAAGCTCTGTATCAGCTATCATAATATGTATCAGCTAATAACTTATGTAACATATAACATGTTATCTACCAAACAATATATCCAACAGCAAGTCATGTGCTAACCATTTATCAGTTAACAACCTCCAGCCCGTATCAATCAATATACTCCATCTGTCCCAAAATAAGTGAGTTTTTAGGTTTTTGTACGTTGGTTAAGAAACTACAAACTTTTACTCAATCTTTTTCGGTTGCCTAAAAACAATAATGATTAAAGTAATTTCAACCAATAAACAATCATACTACAAAATATAAATAATTTAAAATATTAAAATACATTTAATTTTTACCTAGAAACTTGAAAACATCACTTAAAATGAGACAAAAAATTTTCCCTAAAACTCCACTTAAAGTGGGACGGAGGGAGTATTAGTTAGCAAATCATGTATCAAACACTTATCATCTAAAAAACCATGAATCAGACAATGTATCAACCAACTAGTCATGCATAACACCAACAATGTTTCTTATTTGCAACATCTTACCAAATGTTTATCAGTTAGTGACAATATTACTGTAACTACTAACAAAACATGAATTTCAAAGATAATATAAAAGTAATTCTGCTAAAAATAAATAATATCGGATAACTAACCAAATAGAGGGTAATATAAATGTTATCAAGATCGAACAAAAGGTCTTCATGAACAAGCTCATCTCTTCTCCAATTTTGGCTTGGGCAACCTGGTCCGTTTTGGTTTCTCACACGAAGAAATTCAGAGGGTTTATGTTAGAACTAATCTTGATTTTTTGGTATGAGTTGATACGGCCGTCCAACAACTCTTCACCAACGGCGGACATTCTCGGCGGAAATGGTATTTCATCCATCTGAATGGATAAGGAGAAAGTAAAAGTGAAGAATTGGGATTTAGGCTTCTACGGAAACTAGAAATCGAGAGGTCCAAAATTAAAAACAAGGTGAAAATAATTGATGGAAAATGAAAAATAAAAGAAGAATAGAAAATATTGGTTGGAGAAACACGAATAAATGTTCTCTATGATGCTAAAATTGAAACCAAAAGGAGAAAATGAGTTTGTTTCGTTTTATTTTCGAAAATACACAAACCAGTGAATTATCTGGTTGGGAATTAGCAATCTGACACACAATACTAAGACTGCACAGCTTAGGGGATGTAGCTAGTAGGGGCAAAAAGGTCACACAAAATAGTTTGCTTAATGCAAGGTTATATGGCTAATTAGAGATATCTTTGAGTGCACTAACACCAATTTCTCTATTTTGTCTTAGGTTTTTTCTATTTTCAATTTTTTAATTTACATGTAATCATCAAACATATTCCCATCCAATATTTTTTTTTAAAAAAAAAATCTGCAAATAAAATTTAGAAAAATCACATTTTAAACCCTCAGCTAAGCAAAAATTTTTAATTTAAACCTTGAAATTAACTAGCTAACACTTTAAATAAGGAAAATAGTTTTAGTAATATATTAAACTAGGTGATTTTTCCGTGCTCATGCACGGGTATAAATATTTATGATATAAATATATATTATAATAACTTATTTCTATTTACTTTTAATTATAAATTAATTTATAATTTTATGTATAATATATTATTGATAATATTATATTACTTTAATTAGACATATGATTTTAGATATGTAATATGTAGTTGAATTGGTTATTTTTACATTCTCTTTAGTTGTCATTTGGGTATATTGAATTGTATCTATTTCTTTGAATTCAACTATAATATTTTTTATTCTAAATCTATTACAATTTTGATTAATTTTCTTATTTTCATGTAGGATGGTTGTTGTCTTTCAAATGTAAATATATTTTTGGATTATGTATAACTTAAGATATATTGTGCTTAGAATAAAATGATATAACCAAAAGTGTTTGATTCCAAAGTACGTAAATTAGTATAACAATAATATTCTGAAGTCTCATACATATATATATATATATATATATATATATATATAAATTTTCCAAAAGAACTAAATTGTAACATTTGTTTAATATTTTATTTTCATTTGTTAATATGTTTTGAGTCATCATATTATTTATTTAAAACAAATTATTATTATTATAAATTTATATTTTTAATTGTAGTTAAATCTATGATTTTTTATATAAGTTAGATTAGTGGAGTAACTCATGTTATGAGTATATTGAGTGAGATATATAATATAATTATTTTTACTATAATCAAGTCAAGTCAAATTGATTTTATTTATCATTAAATATGCATATATTTTCTTAATATTTTATTTATCCTTTAAAGGGTATGTTTTTTCATAATATATATCAAATTAAATATTGTCTTAAAAGATATTATAAAATAAAGAGATAATCTATAGGAAGTTACATACATAAGTTCCAGATATTTTTTAGAAGGTCATGAAGACAACAATTGCATTAATTTTATAAACTATAAATAATTTAAGGCCTTTTGATTATGGTTATATTAAGGTCCACAAACATAAAAAGATAACATTTTAAATCAAATTAAATATCATGAAAACATAAAATTTTAATAATGATAAAATATAATATATCTACCTCGCTAAATTATATAGTGCGATGTTATTTTAAAATATTTTATAATTATTTTACTAAAATATGTTTTTTTTATTTTTTGTTTAATATCTCTTAAAATAAAAATTAAAATAATTGTGATTGTATTTAAGAAATCATATTATATAAGTAAAATATAATTTATAGATAGTTTTTCTGTTGTAACTGAAAGATATTACAATCAACTAAATACAAGGAAAACAAATAACATTTCATTAATACCAATTATAAACAATCTTTAGTCAACTAAACATAAATCAGTTTATGCTACTTAAATATTTTTTTATGTAATCATCTAAAACAATTGATAGATATATTAAAAATATTTCTATTACTTTGAAAATATATTGTTGTACTTTTTAAAATTATGTTTTATAAGAAATAATTTTTTTTTCTAATATCAAGATTGTCTGTGAAATTATAAATATAAAAAATATTTTATTGGTATAATTTATATTATTTTTTAAATGGAATATTACTATTTTGTGAATTTTCCTTTTTAATAAAATCATATTATTTATACATATATTTCGTTTTTAAATTCCATTTTTAAACTTTATAAATATTTCGTTTTTATTATATATGTTATTTGGATTATTTTCTAAAGGAAACTAAATAAAAAATCGACAATATTATTTAAATCTAAATTTTTTAATTAATTAAGGGTATCAATGTAATCAACCACCGTGAGAGTTAACCTGAACGCGACACATAGAAAACTGACTTCTCAAATAATATTATAGAGATAATGAAACTAACTTACTTGTTCACCACGTCAAAAAAAACTATTTATTAACCAGTCATAATAACAAATGTGGCAGTTACTTATTAAAAATATTTTATATTTAAAAAATGATTAAAATGAATAAAAATAGATTAAAAAAAATAGAAATTATCTTAAATAAATGAATACTATTAAAATTTAGAAACGTATAAGCAAATTTAGAAATAAAAAAAATTGAAAATAAATTATTTTAGTCAAAAACAATATAAAATACAAAAATATCAAAACGATAAAATTTTAAAATTTAATAATTTGATAGTATCAAAACTTCAAAAATAATATAAATTAAAAAATTGATTTTTATAAAGCTTAAAAATAAAATTTCAGACATATCACTATTGAGGGTGAACCAACTCATGCAAAATAGTGACAATTTGACATATCATCATTTATCAGAAACCTCAAGTTTTATTTAAAAACATGAATGCCAATGGTTTCCAATAGTTTCGGTTTTTACGTGAGTTGTATCTATATCATCATTGGTAATAGCCATATATTTTAAATTCTAAAATATTTTTGTTTATATATATTTTATAAAAATAATTTAAAAGAAATTTAAAATTTGTATTTTTTGTCTTTTAAAAGTATAATTTTCTTTATTTTTTATATAATAATTTTTGTAAATTATTTATATTTATTTTAATCATTTTAGTAGTTAATATTTTAATATTGATTCAATATTATTTCTTCTAATTTTTATATAAGTTTCTATTTTTTACTAGTTTTCATTTATTTTAAGATAATTTCATATTATTTTACCTATATTTATTCAATTTAATCATATTTATTGATTAAAATAATTAAATATTTTTTATAATATGTAACTGCCACATCATTATTTTGACCGGATAATGAATAGTACTAGTCACAATTTTGACATGGTAAACAATTAAGTTAGTTTCAGTATTTAATATATTACTGAAACTATTTCTATTGTTTAAAGCGTTATCTGTTAAAGTTCAAAGTTTAAAGTGCAAAATTTTGCAAACTTAAAATTTGTAATATGATTTTCCAACAGGTAGAAGTTTTCAACAGACAAATCAAACTGATTTTGGAAAAAACTGTTGGAGCCACGAGAAAAGATTGGTCTACGAAATTGGACAATGCACTATGGACTTATCAAACTGCATTCAAAACTCCACTTGGAACTACCCCATTTCACCTACTCTATGGTAAATCATGTCACTTACCAGTCGAGTTAGAGCATAAAACCGCCTGGGCAACCAAACTGTTAAATTTTGACATTAAGCCGGCTGTCGAAAGGAGACTAATCCAACTTAACGAACTGGACGAAATAAGACATATGGCTTACGAGAACTCTCAGTTGTATAAGGAAAGAACAAAAGCTTATCATGACAAAAAATCATTTCGAGGCATTTCGCCACAAATGATCAAGTTCTTTTATACAATTCTCGTTTGACATTATTTCCCGGAAAACTCCGTTCTCGTTGGTCTGGCCCCTTCACTGTAACTAAGGTCCACCCAAGTGGTGCTATCACTCTTACTAATGGAAAAGGAGAGGTTTTTACGGTAAACGGCCAACGAGTGAAACACTATTGGGTTAAACCCCCAAAGGAACACCCTTTAGAGTTAGGTATGCCTAACTCCCATTAGAGTTTCATATAAAAAAAGTCAAGCTACTGACTTTAACTAAGCGATGAGTGGGAGACAACCCACTGATTAGATTTATAATTTTCATATTTCAATAGAATCATTTAGCTTTTAATTCGTTAGTTAAAATTAATTCAGCAAATTAGAAAAACATCGTAGCCAAATTGGGATTATATCGATCGATATAGCTATACCCTTATCGATCGATATGGACATATCGAGGGCGAACCCCATTTTTAACTTGATATGCGCCGTCTCCCCCTCATAATCGCAAAACAACCCGAAAATCTCAAAACCCTTTTTCTCTCTTGATTCTACACGAAATCCCTTCGTTTTTTGCCTCAATCAACTCGAATTTCATCCTTCTTCTTGGTTTCGATCTCTATTTCACTATCCTTCAAGGTATATTCACTTGAATTTCTAGATTTCATGAACCCTAGGTTCGAAATAACCTTGACTTGAAAACCGGTTGAAGCATTTGTTTTTCTTTGATTGAAGTTGCTAGGATTGATAGCATTAAGGTTTATGAGTATTAAAACTAGGATTTACACTGTTATTTTGCGATTTGGTTTGCTGAGATTTTTGCAGGTTTCAGAACCCGATATCGATCGATATATATTTCATCCTGTCGATCAATATGCGTTTGATATGAGAGATACAGAGATCCAATATCGATCGATATACATTAGTATCTATCGATCGATATGAGCTTATATGGCGAATACTAATGACATATTTTTCATGATTTCTGCAGATGAGCTCTCCAGACGAACACCGAGAGAGGAGAACCAAGCGTCGTCTCGACCCTAGAGACACCACCAGTTCACGCCCATCTACTTCCACCTCAGCACCACAAGGTGACGAGCACGCTCCTTGGCCCATTGCAGATGGACAACCTCTCCGAATCCGCAGAGTTTTCGAGGATACGGCAAAGGTTGACAAGAGCAACGCATGTCTGCACCGCACAGTGTCTGACGACTGGGATGATTATGACAGCTTGCTCTACAACGCTTGGCTGGATGTAGAGATCGCCCCGACACGGTTCATTGATCCTGACATTGTCCGGAGCCTCGGGATCAGGCATGACCTCAGAGACATGCTCGTTCAGCTCGGTCTTGGGACCATGGCCTCCCAAACCTATGACCTATACCCCTCTCTCGTCAGGCAGTTCATGGCTACAGTCCGTTTCGAGTACAACAACCACCCCAACAGTGTGGCTTGTGACGGCGTTCTCTCCTTCTTCGCCCGAGGCATCAGGTACTACATCGCAGTCTCTCAGCTCTGCGACATCTACGGATTCCAGAACTCTACGGCTACACACAGCAGCCTCTCATCCTTCCCAGGGGTGAAGGAGTTCTGGGAGATCTTTGGTACCAGTACTTGGAGCTCGACCACGGCCATTCAGACTGAGATCCGTCACCCTACTCTGCGCTACTTCATGAGGTTCCTTGCCTCCACTCTGCTGTGCAAGATGGAGCCTAACAAGGTAAGGATTCACGAGCTTACACTCCTCTACCACGCGCTTGACGGAGTGGTCGATCTGACCTTTGTGGATCCTGATCATGACCTGACACCACCAAACCTTGGAGCTGTTTTTGCTGAGCACCTCGTGGGTTTGAAGATAAAGCCTTTCACTGGAACCACGCGGAAGCAGGAGCGGATAGGGAGCCTCCTCACACCGATCTTCCAGTACCTCCAGATTCGTTTGGACGAGGGCAGCGCTATCACGTCTCGCGCATACTTGGACGCAGCTCACCTACGCAGCAGCCTATGGCTAGACAGACAGCTCACTTGGACCTTCAGGACTGTCGCCGAGAGCGTAGGATCACCTTGCCACGCCGTGAGTTGACTGACTTCAACGGTGATTACGAGAGTCTCAAATTCCAGCCTGACACGCGCATGATCAGAGATCCCACCGCTCATCGTCGTCCGACAGGAGCCCGCAGCACAGACACCCCCAGAGCTACACCAGCGACACGCCTTCCATCCTTCCCAAACCTTGCAGGCTTAGAGGATAACGATGAGAGGGTTTACAGGAGAGGAGTGCTACGTGCCCTTCAGGCTATCTGGTCCCGCGTTTCGCATTTCAGCTGCTCGAGCCGTACCAGCACTTTGGCCCATGATCCATCAGCACCTAGACCATCTCACCAGTACAGTCAGGACGACGAGGAGGAGGACGACGAGGAGGGCAGTGAGGAGTGATCCCCTTGCCCATCTCTATCCCTTATCTTATGCTACTATGTTTTTATTTCAGACTTGTAGGATTTATTTTTGTACTTTACTATGACTCTGCTTGCTATTATTTATTATCTAACTATTCATGTGTGTTGAGACTATCTAACAGAGCTAACATATAAATATAAAAACTCATAGAGGATGAGTTGGATGGAAAACCAACACCATTGAAGAAATCCGCAGAGAGCTCCATATCGATCGACAGTTATATTGTCGATCGATATACTTAACCATATATCGATCGATATCGGTTGCACCGTATCGATCGATGTCTACGATGAGAGGTACGAAATATCCTGCTAACATGAACAACTTTGTTACATTGCTTTTCTCTCCTCTTAGACAAAATAACACTGGGGACAGTGTCGTTTAAGTCTGGGGGGTATCCACTAACATCTCTTGTTTTATGACATCCATTCTCGTTTTATAAAAAAAATTTCAAATAAATTTTTAAAGAAGGAAGCAATGATTTGGTTGATCTAGATTTCCTATATAACACTCTTTAGCACCATTCTTAGATCTGTTGACTGCAGAAGTACTATAGATGCTAAAGTGGAGCACCTGTCACCTTGACGATACTTTTTATGATTGTTTAGAAGAACCAAAGCTGATTTCCAACCTAACCTGACGTTCTATTGCTTGTCTTGGGGCTTGGTATACAAGGGATCGGAATCCTCCTGCAAGTCTGGAAGGTAATAGTCTGTGTGTTTCTGATTCCCTTCCTTCTCTCTCTTCAGCACCTGATCTAAGGAAAGAGATAAATAATTTGTATAAAGATGTGATATGATATCTTGAGGAGTAAAGGAGTATGAGTGATTCCTGCGACCCCATTATTCTACTTTAGAATATTGATCAAAGCGAGGGGTAGGAGTGATTCATGCGATCCCACTATTCGCTTATTCTGAAAGATATATATGTTGCTAAGACAACTAAATAAGAAAGATAGCCTTTGTGGCTGTCAATGTTTATTTAAATCTGAAACTATGAGGGTTCAGAGAAGAGAGAAAAAAGAGGAAGAAAGGAATCAGAGAAGACTACCTATGTGTTCAGAAACTTGCTTGAGTTGAGTCCATGTGTTCCTTGATCGATACTCCCAAGGTAAAGTCTGCACTCTTATTTTATGCATAAATGAAATCAGTAGAGGGGAAGACAAACATGATTGCTAAGTTGTTGGTTAGATGAATTGTTGCTAAGGTAGGATATGGCATAATGTACTTCTAAGATTGATAGATATATGATGTGGTTTGCGACAAATGAGAGGTGATGATTTCGAGTTTAAGATCACAGGAGCTTCCGCTTTTCAAACCTTTTCTAGACCAATGTTCTGTTATTTGCTTGAGGACAAGCAAAATGATAAGTCTGGGGGAGTTGATAGGTCATAGATTTTACCCACTTTTTACCATGATTTATATATGTTTTTGGAAACAAAAGAATACTTTTAGTGCCTTTCTAGAGCTTTTTCAGGTTCAGGTACTCATTGGTGTAAAATAGCTGAAATGGAGCTAAAATGGAGACTTTATGAAGATATTAGCCAAGCGGCCGTTTATACCATCGACCGATACAAGTTAAGGATATCGACTGATAGAAGTTAATCAAGATTGATCGATAGACGCATTTCAACATCGATCGATACTGAAGTCTCCCGAGTCATTAATTACAAATTTGAAGCCCTAATTGCTTCTAATAGTTTTGCTAATTACACTTTGAGCCCTTGGCCGCCTGTTAGGCTATAATAGAGGGTTTTGTACTAGTTTAGGACAGCCTTGCCTAGAGACCTTTTGAAGACCTAAGATTTGAGAGAAGCACTTTGTCATACCATTGAGAGAGCTTAGGATTGGAGAGAGAGATCTGAACTGCAATCACAGAGAAGATCTTGAACTCCCTTTGCTTTACTTATTTATTATTTATCATTTTATTTCTATTCAAAAGCATTATTCAAACCATCATGATTTTGTCTCACATGAATATGTTTGAGTAGCCTCACTGTTAGATTTAGGTTTCTCACCTAGGTTAAATTATGTATTGATTGATTCATTGTTAGGGTGTTTAAAATATAATTCTTCTTCTAGTTGTTTTTAATGCTATGCTAAGGAATTGATCACCCTTAACCTAGATCCTAGGATTAATTTGTCCAAGTGAGAACTTGACAAATACCTGAACCCAAACTAGTTAGATCTATTTCTGCTAAGCTTAAACGAGAGTTTCAGTTTAGTAAGGATTAGAGGATTTAATCAAACTCGCCCTTAAGATTCTTTAGAAACTATATCGATCGATAAGACACCCGCTTGATCGATCGATATAGCGAAAGGTTAATCGATCGATATCTCTATCCGAGTATCGATCGATACTTTCTCGCGGCTATCGTACGATAGTACATGACCCGAGATCTAGTAGAAGATAACTTCTTAAGTTTGAGTTCAGAATTATGAACACTAAAAACCTTAACACCCTAAATACATATTAAACCTGAGAAACACCTAAATCTAACTGCCCCTTAAACCTTAAAACAAACACAAGTATTCAACCAAGCAATAACTTGCTTACCTTTCAATTTACTGTTTTAAACCATTTTAGTCTAGCTTTACTTCGAAAACTAAACAATATGTTGTGTAGTCCTAGAGTCTCTGTGGATTCGATCACTAAGTACTACAATCGAACCTCTTTTGATGAGAGTAATTCACTCCTTAGGGTAATTTGAGTGATATCAACGCTCATCTTTGCAACTGTTCCTTTTTCAGTCTCTAGATCTTCCCGTTCTCGCAAACCCTGCAGAATCTGTTATTTGCGTCTGATTTCACAGACCCGAAACCATTAGATCTGATTGGACCTTCTTCTGTTTCCGACGTTTCCTTCGCGTACCACACACGAACGTCAACTTCTTCTTTCTTTGGTGATGTCTATCCTTCAGCATCATCTCTGATTCGTTACACTTGATACCGTGACGCGATCAGGACTACCAACCCCCTGATTCAACTTCTTCAGAATCAATCCAGCTTCGACCTAGACAAACCCTTGACCGCCAAACAACTCAGCTCTGATACCACTTGTTGGTATCAGTTGGTTCACTTAGCTCTGATACCACTTGTTGGGGATTCGTCTCGTCACCTAAAAAGCTCACAGTAGTTTGTATCGCAAAACCAGTCACCTAATCAAGTACGCGGAACACGAATCAAGCAAGATAAGAAGGAACACAAGACACTTTTGTTAACCCGCTGTTCACCTCCCTTCCTCGATGTGAAGAAGGAGCTATACTCACCGGAGAGAGAAATCGGTCTCTCAACCTTCCATCATATCAAACACAAGAGTACAATATCCGGAGGTTACAGTTCCTGTCAACCTCTCTTGGTCTCTGTTACAAATCACCTAAAGATACAAGTATATAGGGAAGAGCCTAGCTAGTATACAGAGAACCTTTCTTCTCTCTAGCTCTCTCTCTACAGACCAAAGCCCTGGTCTCGAGCTCTGTCGAGCTCCCACTCTTCTGCGCCTCCTCTCTGTGTTTCTTTTGTGTCTATTTTGTGTTAGGTCAACTGTCGTGACCTCCTCCATCTGATATAATCTGAACTTAACCTAATGGGTTTTGTTGATAGGCCCATAGATCACACGCGCGTGACTTGTGCAAGTTAGTCACAACATGAACAAATCCGGTCGTCTTGAGCAAAGCTCAATCCATAGTTTAGTTGATGACCCAGAGTTCACCGGTGGGGCTACATCTCTGGGGTCAGGCAAGACAACACACTAACTCTCCTTAGTGTACAACTCACGAGCCTTGCTTTGATATTAGGCAAGAATAGTTACAACTGATAACCGGTTGTCGATAACCGTAAACCATTGAGTAATACTAACCGGCTGTTTGACCCAAACGCCATATAACCCAATTGTCAATCTCGACGTGGTTCAAGCTTCCAATATAGCTGATTCTTCATCACCAACGTAACAGTCACTGTATTGTCCAT